>OY804519.1:9750382-10018409 GCA_963680855.1 Lepeophtheirus nordmannii
AATTGAATGTAAAAAAAATTCCATGCGAAGGGGGCATAAACGTAGACTGTAAGAGTAACGTTAGACACAGAGTCTCAAATTGTGTCGGTTGTATCTCCGAAAAAAAAAGCACTAATTACGTGCAATGAACAAATAGCTCTGAAGGAATGTTGACCTTCACAATAATCAATTCATCAATAAGTACAACCTACAGTATACATATATCGAAGTTGCACATCCCTCTGTGCAATACTGGAATAAAAGTAGCAGTCACAATATGTAGTTAATAACAATATCTGTATGTAATTATTTTGCACTACATATTTTAGTGCAAATATATATATATATGTACATATTATATTATTTGCAAGTAAGTTTATGTATGAAAAATATACCTAACTTTTTGTATAAAGGTATGTTATAGAAACATGATACATTGCCTTGTTTTTTTTTTTTTAAAAAAAAAAGATTGCCAAAAAAAGATACATAATAAAACTTGACATTTAATTGTTATATCCGTACATAACTCAATTTCTATGTACACACATTTTAACCCAATAATAATAGTAATAATTTTAATAATATGTATTAAAAATAGTCCATGCCCTAGAGAGTCAAGTGATTTGAAATACCTTCAATTCCTCTGTTAATTAATAGGTAATAATAACTACAAAAAATGATTTATTATACATAAAGTACAAAAGTAGGGGGGAAAGAGAGTCGTGGAAATTCGTTCAGCTTCATCTGTATCCTTATATGGGTAAACACATATATATATATATAACATATAGGTGAGTAAAAGTGTCTCAAATAAAAACACCTCATTCTACTGCCTTATTTTAATTGGTTGTATACCCAAGAGTCATAATTACAAATACATATACCAATAGAATCTTTGCGACAAAAAAATGATTACTTCTTTTATACTGAGCAGGGTATAAGCTATAAACATTAATAGGAGACATAGGTGACAAAGCATAGATTTATGAGCAAGAAGCTGTACTTTAATGACATTATTAGTACAGCTCTAACAACAAACAAATATCATATCATTTCAGGCACATTCACCCTACATACATTGACATTGTATTAGCCATTATGATTAAATAAAATATTCCAAGAGTGGCTCATATTAGCAAACTAAAATTTGGCACACGTTCCTATCTAATGTCTCATACAATTATGTGTTAGTCGAGTTAGCTTTTATTATACAAATATTTATTATTTCATAGTTTTTCAATTGTTAAATGCAGTTTGACTAAGCCTGGATCAATGAGCTCCCAAATTTGATTCCATGGAGTCTTAAATGTGTAAACAAAGGAACTGAGCTTGAAGGGTGAATTACTCAGGAATGTAAATTAAGTATAGTTTTGACACTTTGTTTCTACTCCGACACGAGACCTTTCATCATATATTTTAGAACCTATCATATATTTTTTTTGTGACTGCAAACTATCGCTAAATTCAAGTCCAGGGTTTAAAGAATACAAACGACATATAAAAGGAATATTCAATATATAATTAGCATAAGTGATTCTTGAATAATAAGCAGGGATAATCCATAAAATAATTTATTTTCTTATGAATTTTATGAGCCTGCTCCCCCCCCCCTTCTAATTAGTTGCATCATTTGTTCAGCATGTCGTTATTTTTATTCTATTAATCAACCTTTCGTCCCAAAAGAAACAGAGATAAAAAAATGGTCCAAAATCTGCTAGTAGTAAATCTACTAAAGTCCCAACCCCAATCATGGTGTGTCATTTACCAAACATAGAAGGAAAAAAACATTGCATAAAAACATTATTAGATGAACATTCCTTCTTCCTTGTCGCTCATTATGTAATTACTCATTACTAATTCCATTGTTTATAGGGCATAGAAACCCTTCCGCCTTAATAAATATTAAATACATACATATGGACAAAGACATTCGAGTCATCCCCAATTTGGCACAAAACCTGTTTCAACTGTACATAAGAGTAACTAAATTATTAATTAAACGAATTACTATTTGCTAATGCTGCAACAATAAAACATACAAGTAAGGATGTGATAGAATCTCATTATAGCTGTTGAATAACTAATTAAAATCTGCAAAATAATAAATTGTCCAAAGATTCTACAAAATATATGATATATCTGTTTATTATTATACCTTATCAGTATTTCCTACTCACAACCAGGAGCTTAAATAAATAAGCACTTAGATATATAAATATATTAAATGACAGAGAGATCAGATTATATATATATATATATATAATTTATTGCCTATAAACAAAGTTCTGATAAAATAAACTCAGAAATGTTTACAAATATTTCTACAATAAATTATTTCGAATCATTGAACATTGATTTATGGATTACTTAAACATACTATACTCAAATCATGTGTATTTTTCTAAAATCAATGTAACAATTATAATTGTTCATTAACAAAACCTTTCCTTCCCCTTAAGAGTAAAAAAGGATACTCATCATATTGGGATTCTATTATAAAATCACTAATTGTAAAAAAGAAGAAAACAGGATAGGGTTTGAAATTGTACCTATGGCTGACTAACCAATCAGAATCCACAAATAAAACGCCATTATAAATAGCCAACAAATTGGCCAATAAAATAGATACTCCTCATAAAAATCCTTTCTGGTCAGTCAGATCCCTTCTCTTACCTATTTACGAATAATGGCGTACTCCAATATAGGTAAGTATGTATCACAATTTAAGAAAATGAACTAATGACTTTTTATTCAATAGAATATATTTATATATATAGTGAATAATGTGTTCACGCAGGGTATTCAAAACGACAATGGATTTGCAACTTCATAGAGTCATCGTGTCAAAGAGTATCATTTTACTTTTAGAGATAGGAGTACAATGATGAAGTGCTTCCTCCCTATAAGTTAAATAGATGATACCTTTAATGATTATGAACGATTCATGTCTTGTCTATGCATCCAAAATACCCACTTATATCTTCTAGATGTCTGCATGGCACCGAGATAACATCTACAACATTAAATAGAATCAATATTTCACAGGAAACTATTCGGAACTAAAGACTTTCTGTACACTTTCTAAGGAAATACATAGAAATATTTCATTAGACATAATTCTTTGCTGTATCATTGTCCTTTTCAATTGGATTAATACAACAAGAATAAGTCAATCATTGGAGCAACTGGATACGTGAAAATAAAGGATCCCTTGATATTTATAATTCATCGATACTTCTTATATCACTCAATAACTTATTTATTTTCATTTAATATGATCTCATCAAATTCTTTGCAAAGTATGTGCTGTGTTGCAAAGTTCTCCTTGATATAAGTAGATGGTGATGGAGTTAACTCAATTGATCAAGTGACAAGAAAATGTATGTAAGTATCTGAACACTTAACTCTTCATTTCGAATACAAAGCTCAAAAATTTGCTAAGCAATAAATTAAGTAAAAAAAAATCTCTTGACATCAATTTGACAAAACTCTTTCAATGAATGCATAAGTTTGATTCAAAATAATAATAATAATCATTATCATCAAGGATAATAAAGAGAGAAGAGTTGAATATGGAAAATCCACTTCAAATAGTTAATATTTCACTGTACATATATGAACTTGTATTTGGAACGTATTATAGCTATGAATAGATATTTAGATATTAGTATTGGGATCCTCATAAGAGGCCTGGATGATTTTGCAAAATGATTCATTGATAGAATGAAGGAGCCAAAAGGAACTCTTCTTTGGTCTGTACATAGAAGTACAATCAATAAGTTTATTCAAAAAGAAAATTAAAGTATGTAATAACCGGTGAGGCACTGAATGATAAGAATGTCAAAAATGAGGTCTAAGCCTTTCACATAAAAATATGTAATATATCATAGAATATGTACATATTATGTAGACGCTGAGTCTACAAGTTCAAATATATGTATATATACTCAAACTAAGTCCTAGTTTGACATAGCTGTAAGTATGTGAATTGCAAATACACATACTTGGAATTTTCGTATCTTTTCTCCCCTTCTTCAATCACAATAATATGGGCAATATACTTATAGCCATGAAATATTTAACATGAATGTACTCCCAAAGGAATCCGTAGGCAAGTAGAATCAAGGATTCATCACTTATGCACACAATAAGCACTGACAACTAAAAACAACATCCCTGAAAGAAGATTAAGAGCATATTAAAAATGACTCAGTCAGTTTTGATTCACATCTCTATTGATCAACGATATTAGGAGTCACAAGAAGCTGAATCCTTCTCACTGTGAGCGAAAATATCCGGGGATGTTTGAGACAAATAATAAAAGACATATTGGAATTTTTTTTTTACAAAGGACAAGAAGGTAAGGTATAGAACACATAAATGCAAGGACGCCGTGACCCAATCATAAATATGGAGGAGGGCCACTTGCACAAATATTGCATCACATACATATTAAAGACACACGACTTTTGATTTTAATTGTTTGTTTTTTTCTTCAAAAAGTGGGTGGGGGCAATGATCCCTTGCCCCACTCTGTTCTGAGTTCTATACCTAAGAGTAATATGAGTTAAAATTCTATCTAAAAAATAAACAGGGAGAATGAAATCAATTTGGCTTTGATCTGACCAGCGAGAGCAAAACTTACAAGAGTCAAGACCTAGAGCCATCTCTTTATACAAATTGAAAAGGGGTACCTACATGTTTCTAGTCTCAAACAAAGTGTCACTCTATATGAACCATAGTAGTATGTACATAAATATATAACCTGCACCATCATGAGTCAACCCCCCTCAAACAAATAGGTAAAAGAGACTCAAATGAGTACCTTGAAAGTGCACTGCTGCCTTTTTATAGCCTTCTGTACTACACGATAATAATAGTCTCATGATAATGCAGACAATTACCAAAACGAGATGAAAAAAAAACAAACAAAAAAACTACGTGTACATATATGTATGAAAATTGTTGATTAATTGTATTTTTACAAAATTATATTTTTGCGAGTTTTTTTATCTTTTATTCTATTATAATAGTATTCGTCATGGATTGATGTGTAAGCACTCAGAGGACACAAACAGTTATAAATGACTGCATACCATACATGGTAAGAATTCAGAAGAAGAAGAAAAAAAAGACATACGTATTATTTGTATGTATGTAAGTACTTAATGAGAATAGTTCACTCAAACTTGAGTTTAAATTAATGATTTTTTTTCAAACAAATGTTAACTCATATGTAATATGAGTTATGTACAATCCATAATTCATTTGCTCCATGTTCCTTTGAGAGAATCTATGTACAATATGCATTTAATATTTAGAGAGAGAGAGAGAGAGAGAGAGAGAGAGAAAAAGGAAGGAACTTGTACCAAGTATGTACATAGATAATTAATTTATAAGTGGCCATAATTGAATTGTATGTACATACATCAAGTACCGTCACTCAACCACTTTTATTGTTTACATAAACATATTATGTAAAATTTAATTTGGTGAATATAATTACATATATCGAAACTCTCTCTTGGACTCACTCCCTCTCCCGCCAATCATTAAAAGAAGTGCATTTTTTGATCGTAGGAAATTGTTGATTCTAAACAATGATAAATTAATTTCTTTTTATGAAGTAATTGTATGTATGTATGTACAATCGTTACACCAAACAGGACATGGAGTCACAAAAAGTAGTATACATACATACATACACACACACACGTACCAAGAGTCGCAAATCTCATAAACTTTCCGCCCACTTGTGTATGTGCAAAAGATCCACTTTTAATATAATTTATGATTATGGTTGGACTTGGTATATACCCGTGTGTCTATCACGAGGTAGACTTGTAATTATTATACTATGAGGAGGAGATGATATGTAAAGGCCAAAATGAGGGTACAATATTTCAAAATAAACCAGTCTACACAGAGTAGTAATATCCTTTTGAATACTATGATCTTTTAATCTCCTTTAAACGTTTTAAACGTTTAATTATTTGTAACTTTGCTTTATACTCGAGATGAGTAGAAAAATTGTCAGCTAACAAAATAATAAAACTTACATTGTCGACATGACGACATAATCTCCTATACCCACACATGATATGTACATATGTATTGACTCAGTATTATTATAATTTGTCTAATAGAACTAGTATAATAATTGACTTGAGCCCTTCTCTAACACTTTACAAAGAAGATTCATTGAATTCAAAATGACCGCCAGAGTTCCTTATTTTTTGTAAGGATTGATTTTATGTATAAATCTATAGATTGGAAGTTATTTAATGCATTGATTGGCCGCATACATAGTTTGTTTTATCTCTTTGTTGGAATAAATTTGTGGGATGAGGAACTTTGAGTGCAAATGCATTTAATACAAGACTCTGTCATCACTAACACCCAGACGACTATCACATCGTATACATTTAAATATACTAACAACAAGGAAGAGTTAGGTGAGAATTGAATAAGAACAAGGAGAAACGAACAAAAATCATGGAAGAGTTACTGCGTAAAGTCAAGAATTCAGATTCTGCTTGGACATAGATCCATAGAGGGATTTCCTCTCCAAACAATGGGGATTTTATTTTTCTGCCTGCCTATCTGTCTGGTTGACTACCATGGACATGACTTTATGTTAGTTCTGAATACAAACGAGTTGAAAGCGAATAATATCTTATACTCTCTAATAATAATAATTTATGAGGTTCGGAGCTTTCTTTCATATTATTCATTCCTTTAAAGAAAGGGTATAACAAACGAATTTTCTCTTATTTTCAATAAGAAAAAATACATTAAAGATTGAAGAAGATAGAACGTTTCAAATTTACGACCCTACACTTTCAAGTCTTTGATTAAATTATTTACATTAGCCAATTGTTTAAAATTATTTTATATCAAAATACGTGAGTAAAATATCCAATTAAAGAACCAAAAGAACTCTACCCAAGTATGTAAAATATATGTGTGCCGTGGGTACAAGATGAACAAGAGAAATAAAGGGCAAAAGTCAAAATAGAACTTCAAGTATGGATTGTCAAGCAAAAAAAAAATAAAAAGGAAGATTTTAATTAATATTTTATTTGCATGGTATGAAAGTGACACATGTCTACTATACCTATGTACTTAGTTTTAAACTTTACTCTAAGGTTGTTATATGTACATAGATTAAGGAGGTTTGATTTATGGGGAAGGTTTCCATTTTTGCAGGAGGTTGCATTGATCATGTCTTTTTCTTACAAAAGCAATGTGGGTATACATATATGTTCACTATTTATAACCATAAAAAAATAGATGCATAAAAGATTACGCACAAAGATTCCTGGTTCATTTATTTGCAGAACGGGTTTCTGTTTCTCTCAGGCTCCCAATGTTCATAGGGTGGGCCACCCAAGGATAGAATCATATAGAGAGGAAGGACGACTATTCATTTCTTCCTCTACTCTATTGGTAATTAATTAAGAGTATCATTGTTCATGAATTGAATGGGAGATAAGAACTAGACGGACAAAGCAGTCACAGAAACAACATGAAAAAAAATAAAAATATTTACAATGCTATCCCCAAAACATCTACAACTCGGCTTTTGTATGTATGCATAAGTGTTCTAAAAAACACTGATTGACTGAACTCGAATAAGCTGAAAACAATTACCTATTTGAGCAGTTCCACTGTTGGAAAGAATTAACCAACTACCAATTAATTTCAGTTCAATTTTCTTTCTCTTTTTGAAGGAAAAAGGTTGAGAGAGTCAATGAATATCCCTATGTGTATGTATTGTATACTAAGTAAATAAGGAAATGAATAAACTAAAAAAACTAACATTAACTGCCGAAAGATGGCGCAGAGATAGCGAGTCTTTATAAAGAGCTACCTAGAGTAAATAATCCTATTGAGTCCTTCCTTTAGTATCAGTTTTCCATCCGTCTGTTCCAATGAGACATACAATATGTACGAATATAAATAAATTTAATGAAAGTGAAATTTGTTAAAGAATTGAATGACCTAAATGAATTAGCAGAATAATATTTAATATACACGTACTAATATATGATTTTGCCCTACTTAATAAAGATACTAATTATAATTAATCACTTCGACGTATAAACAATTTTAATCTGTAAGACTCTTTTTATAATTCAATGCATATATGTATAATACATATTTATTATTCTTAAATTTGTCTGTTAAATTAAGTGGAGTCATATGTTATGAACTTATAATAAACAGGTTAGCCGTTTATGTAGGTACACAACATGTTTTAATATTAGCTATGAAATGTTTCGGAAAATGATATGATATGATATTTTATTTTTTCTAAAGAGTGATTATCTAATTATCAATTACTACTGTTTTTATTATTTCATTTAATGGATCAAGTCAAAACAAAACTGAATATAACAAATATTTATTAACATACATTCAAATTAAGATCATCAAACATCTGTAGACCATTGTAAAACATTATAATGAATGTTCATTCTTACTCATTTAGTCAACAAATGATGGACTCGAAGTCAAATCACTCCTTTGCTGAATGTTTGATCAATTTGCAAATGCAAATTGATGGACTAATTAATAGTGAAGGGATTCAATTAGTATTGGGATTAGGACAGGAAAGTCTGGACAGACCAAGGACATTTATATTTTGTTAAAGTATTTTTTTTAGAGCCAATCTAATTTAAATTGGTCGTATCAGATCCAATCAAAATTCTCTTTTGATTGATCTCATCATTGGAAAGTTTTACAATGATTCATTTCACGGATGTGAGACTGTTGAAACTATCAGTGGTCCACAGACTAAGACCTATTAATTAACAATATGAGAACAACTGAATATCGGTCTAGCAATGAGTATTCTTCATTGTATATCCCAACCTTTCCTCCAAAAAGAAAGAGAGAGTGAGAGAAAAAGGCAGAAAATCAGTTGATAGTTAAGTCAATTCTTCTTAACTATGGGACTATTCTTTATTGAATGCTGGGGAATCATTCCGTTTAACATGATCGGAACACTTTAAAGGTAAGAAAGTGAAAATCAAGAGAGATAACAAAAAACATGCAGAAGTTGTTGATATTTTGGAGATACTATTTGTGTTAGGAGCTGGAGTCTCAACACTACATACTTAGTTTCACTCCAACTATTAGCATATATTTATGCAGTCCTTAGAAACAATAGCAATGCAACAATATGTCCCTACAAGACAAAATTGTATTTATGAATAGACGGATTCCTTTGAAACCTCACAAGGTTCTTTCCTCGTTTTCCATGCATGGTGAAGAGATGAGAGTTGACATTTATTAATCACATAGATTTCTGCAGATTTGTGCATTATATATATATATATATATATATATATATATATATATATATATATATATATATATACCTACTACATACACATATTTGTAAGAAGATTGCAAATTATGTAAAATGTAAAAGAAGGGTGGATAAAAGGGAAAGAGACTTCGAAAGAAGAAGATCCCAGCTATATGGATACAAATGTTGCAAAGCGTCAATGTTTCTATGACTGTATATATAGATAGGTAGATGCGTCATGAGATGCATGGGTGTGATTGGGTCTCATCATGAAATTTACACTAATCCAAAATTGCTTATCTATCTACATACATATAGTAGATAGACCCATGTACATAACCCTAATAATAAGTAAAAAAAAAACGTTCTTCTTCAATGACTGATAATCTCATTTACTGATACGTTTATACTTATATATATATATATATATACACACTTAAGCGCCTACTAACCTAGATTTGAGAACCCAAAAATAATAAAAGCTATTAACAAACGTTTTCTTCATGTACATACATGAATTTACCCACTCTTACTATATTTATACCTAAATACATACATACATATTTATATGCCCAATCAAACTAGCTATCAAACAGGGAACGAACTATATATATGTATAACACATGAATATGTACTTTTGATAATGCAATCTGACACAAATGATTTATAAGCAAAAAATAAAAAATAAATCTATTTTTCCTAAAAGCTCTCCAAATGGACGCTAAAACATACAAGCAAACATATATATGTACATTGAGATATATGTGTACAATAAATAATTCTTATAGAATCCGTATTTGTGTGGATTTGATATGAGTAAGGAAAACACATTGTAGTACACATAGCACAAAATGATTATACTACATATGTATGTGGTGATTTGTTATCCGCCCTTTTTTTGTTGTTGCTGCTGTTGCAAAATATTCGCATGTTAGAAACATTTGATGAATTAATTGTACATAATACATATATTATGGGTTTTCTCCTTATATAATAATATATATAAGGAAAGAAAAAGGATTTGCTCCCTCCATAAAAATACTATACATACATAAATGACTAATTTGGGATGAGAAGGAACAATTACTTAATGTCTTCTTCCTATTGCCTTTTGTTGAAGGGCTTAAGAAAAAAAAATAAACACACACAACAGCGATGCAATGCTCTTTTTGATTTATGTACATACATACATAGGTATTATAGGATGAAAATATGTATGTACACCTCTCTAATTGTATTAATTACAATCGTTAACTTTGTAATTTATCGCTGCTAATTGAGGTCTCATTAGTATAATTATACTATATCAAAAAATGCCGAAAACAGAAATCTTACAGAGCGATATCTAAATATATATATGTATATACACATAGATTAGAAACAGATTTGTTTATTTAAATGAAAGAAGTCAACAGTTTATGGGTCCATTTTGTAATGGATTCAAATCCCTTCCGTCTCCCTAAGAGTTGGGGCATGAGTCAAGACGATTCGTCTTGCATATAATGTATGCATATTGGACCATTTCACAATAGGTTAATAAAACCATGTAACATGTAAATAAATTATTATAAACTGTACGATTAATCAGATCCTTGGACATACCAAACTGCTTCAGACTGTCAGTTGTTATGGACTATCATTTTATTCTTGTTGCAAATGAATGGGTGGATTTGATTAATAAAGGGGCCGTGAAATGGAAAATCGTAGATACTAGGGAATATCCCGGACTAAACGGGATAGCACACTACATATACTCATATTGAATTAATTCAACAGTATTTTTTTTACAACAAAAGTAACATCATCCCTTTAACAGTGTGCCCCTTGTCTTTTGTTTTTTATCAACAGCTCTAGGAGACATTTGCATTGTCTCTAAATGAATAACATCAATGATTCACACCGTCTGGGGTTCTATGAAAAACATTTACTAAATAATGTTTATATACACTTTAATTTTAACAAAATTATTATTACATTATTAAAGGTTTAAGTTCCCTGAAGAGTTTCTGAACGTTAAAAAAAAAAAAAAAGAAGAAGAAGGCTACTTTGAGTATAAAACGATCAATTTACTTATTAACCCTCTCACTCGTGTATGAGTTGATAATTTGTTGAATGAATTTCAAGTGCAAGTAGCGTACAGTAAATTTTGCTCTTTCATTGTGGATACAAACATACAGTAATTCCTCATATTGCGAAACACTTGGCAAGCAAAATATATTTTGAATGTGTGAAAGGATACAATCATGAATTACAAACAACATACCAGACTCTAATTGAGTAGAATCTAAATGAGACAAATAATTTTCTGTACATAATTATAAATACCTGATTCTCAATGCTATTCGGAGCTCAAGGATTTAGTACAACCGTTTTCAAAACGGATAATAATAAAGAGTGACGTCTTGATTAGTAATTGATGCTTAGATCCTTTTCCTATTCCTTGAGTCACTTATAGGAGACCAATCATTCGCAAATTAAACTAAGTGTGAGAAGCAATCAGAGTATTGTGACCAAATACATGAATCCTTGTTAGACAAAAATGATAGCTTGTCAATTATTGCTGCTTGAGAAGGAAGTTTTAGATCAGACTAAAAGAGATGTAGAGTACTCGTAGTCCAAGGGTGCACTGTGCGTTCATTGCTTGCTTCAATGTACATATATACTAAACAGTGATTATACACGATAATGCTGTCGTAATGATGATGATAAGGCAAATTTGAAATACAAATTTCCCTCTTGGATATCGAATGTACAAATAATTATGCTCCTACTAAAAGAACATGGAATACAAATATAATTTACTCAAAGGTAAATGGATAATGTCAAGGCCAGTGGCTAGAAGTTGAATAAGTATTATTACTATTCAATGTCCTCTTAATTATCAACTTTACAAAATAATTACCATAATGAATAAAGATGAAGGAAGCATTGACAAGATAATTGGTTGTAGGTACTCTTCAACAAGTTAGAAACAAGATCCTCTACAACGTGATAATTTACATACACATAGGGATGAACATTTTGTTGTTGAGGTGAGGAACCGTGGCTGCAATTACTATCTGGTACCTCTACATTTTATTGTCTGATTCCTATTTGACAATACTAAGTAAAACTCAATAACTCTTAAAAACTGAAAGAATTTAAGTGGGTTGGAATAGTCAGAAATCTATGAGAATGGACACACTTTCTTCGGTATTATTTCTTCATAATCAGAATTTGAACTACTTCTAATTGTCCTTTCCATTACAATACAGAGTTAAAATTGAATATAAAAGATAATGTTGCTAACTGATTCTTTTTTCTTCCTTTATCTCAATATTTTGCTGATATCTTGATATACATATGTATATGTAGGACTTCTTCTTCAATTTAGTAAACTCTTAGATCAGTCCATAGATTGTTCCAAAAAATGTCGATAGATGAAGCAAAATAGAAAAATATTTTTTTTAAAGGAAAAAGAAAACCTCGGTGACATCATAGATTTTATGAACGATTATTATGTAGGTACTGCGTTCCTTGTTACTAGTTAAAGAACAATACAGCATATTTGAACCCCTTGTGTGTTACCTTAATTAATTGGCACTAATTGAATAGTTATATTGTCTTAGCAAATTATGACTGATGGGCCAAATAGACTCCTCGATTTAAAGAATTAGGACTAAGGAAGGGTAATTGATTTTTATTATTAATTTGTAATCAGCTCCTGTCTTCAGATGCATTGAAATGACTAATTTCCACACATCGATCCTTGCCCGTCAACTTACCGTGTTGGGAGGGGAAAATATCCTCAATGACGTAACTGGGATTACATTTTATGGACCGACGAGTGGACTAAACTAGACTGGACCGCATTCCTAAATTAGGGCCAACATAACACTGCATAGTTGTCTCAATTTGTAAGAAACAAAATGCAATATAGTTTCAATTATAGTACAGTTATATGTGTTGAGGATTTTCAAGGGTCCTGCTAGAAAGGATTCAGTTTTAATAAGTCAAACAGTGTGTGTGGTGGATTGGAACATAGACAAAGGTTAGGAAGCAGTCCTTGTGACAACTCTTCAACTTCAATTTTATTGTTTACGTACATTTTAATTAGAGAAATAATTGTATAGATATAATTATATTTATAAGGCAGAGCTGTTCATGAGTACGGCTTCCAATCTCTAGCAGTAATAATAAGTGTGTACACTAATATCAAAGGAGCAACAACCGTATCAGAAAAGTGTTCGATGAGACCAAAAACTGGTCTAAGCATGAATTTGCTCCCATTCAACGTGTCTCTCGTTACAAGAAGAAGTTGAATAATCCTTGCATCAGTGATCTAGTTTAAAGTAATAGGCTTTTAGATGGTAATTAAAGCAAAGAATATTACAGACTACACTAAATTCATTACCACTATGTACTACCCTACAAAAAACACAGACTTTGAGGATTTATATGTTTTAATTAATTGGAGCTAAAAGCAGAAGATAATATATTCATTTTCCAAATTTAGGAATCAATTTAGGCATGAGCAAAACATTCATGCACATTCCGGACATGGAACTCTGTTGACTTAAGTTTTATCGGTTCCAATCGGGTTTTTTTTTTGTTCAATTCTTAGCTCCTGGGCAATCAAAACAGTCGGACTCGATAATTCTTTAATGGATTTCACTTTACAACACCTAATAAAATATACATATGTACATACACACTGCATTGAATAGAAATTACATTTGATTCTATCAACATTAACCTAATTATGCATGAATGTTGACTGATTTAACATATACAAACGGTACAACATATCCTCTTTTACAAATTGCATGTATGTACTACAATCCCAAAATCGACTTTATCGTGTATATACATATATACTTTTAAACGCAAACATTCCATTCCTCAGTAATTCATGCTTCTAAAGAATGTGATCTTTTAGATGTAGGTATATGTATAAGCAAATGACTGTCTTTGAAATAGATATGCTTGCCGTGTGCTATGTATGTATATGTACTGTGTCCGTTTTGACAGGATTTTTTAACGTATTTTTTGCGGGGAAGAAGGGCTAAAAAGAAACGTCAAAAGTTCAAGATTTCAACTTTTTTTTTTTCCTTTTCTTCTTTTTTGCACACAGGGTATAAGTTAATCTTCCATGGTGAAGCATACATATCATTTGTTTATCGATATGCAAAATGCTAAGGATGTTCATTAGACAAGTTAATCAATTTTTTTAATGAGGAAGATACACATAATATGTAAAATAGGAGAATGAAAAAAGCTTTTTGGAAATTTAGAAAAAAACAAAACAAAAAAAAAACGAACTTTCAAATCTCTACACCACATTAAGTAACATGATGTTATAAGACCCAAAGATATATATATATATATATATATATATATATATATGAGAAAAGATTCAAGAAAGAGCTATTCAGTAGTTAATTTGTTTTTGCAAGTCATATTCGAGTCTTTAGTTTTTTTTTAACTTTAATCCGAGTAGAGTCTAAAGTCAAAGTTTAAGCCCGAGTGCAAATTCAAAACTTGGAGGAAAATGGGGCTTAAAGAATTATTTAAAAAAAAAAGGATATTTGTAGATTTCCTTCATTTCTCCTTCAAGTTTGATTCTTTGTACATCAAGTTTGAAGTTCTAACTAGTGTTTAATGAGGATTGAGTGTGACTCGGAGTTCTGTGTTGTTCAGAGTAAGGATATAATTATATGTATACATAAAAACATGTTTGAATAACAACAAAAAAATAAGTCCTTGCAGGCTACTTATGTTCATATAACACACAGACACACACACACATCAAAGTTGAAGAAACTTTACAAGACAAGATCCTCAACAACTTCCTTTTCGTTCTAAGAGGATTGTCTTTTTGGACAACAAATAATAAAGTGAATAAATTAGAGTATACCTTCTCAAGCTCTGTGAATTAACTTACTGCTTCGTATTAATATATATTATATGATGGAAGTAACTCCAGTTAGTTATATGTACATACATGAATGCATATTTAGTCTTACATATTCTACATGAACATATAATAAATGACTTCTTAAGTCCTACATTGCTTTTTATCGTTACTCTGCATGAGTACGAACACACATTTTTTTTTGTTTTTACAAAACAACAACTAAACTTTATATTTCACTTTCTTTTTCAAAGCATTGAGAAAAACGTGAAACGTAAAAAAAACAAAAAATGCATTTAGATTCGGCAAATGAATAATAATAATAATAATAATTACTGCTTAGAGTACAAGTCATCATGGGCTTAGTGCAACAAGTCACTCTTTCTAGGAAATAAATAAATAAATATTTAGAGGCAAGATTAATCTTTCTTCATTATTATATTAATTTTCTAAATTTATTGACAAAATCTCTAACAACAACACAATTATATTATTAACAAAACAACATTATTGCAATTGATACACTTTTGCTCTAAAAGAAGAGGAAGGGGGCTTAAATAGAAATACGGACCTATCAAGGGAGCTCCATATTTGGAAAAATAGGAACAATTGTTTTTTAACTCAAAAAAAAATAAATAAATAAAACTTATCAAGCTTCGTTATCCTATCAACCACTTTTGAGGGACCGAAGAGACTTCAATGGTTGTACGTAAAGGTATATCCACACATTTTTATCAAAGAAGATTCGAAAAAATAGATTACGAACTCAAAAACATCTCAATACAATTTTGAAGTAATAATGAATTTAGTAAAAAGGCAAATTAAACAAAAAAGAGCAATACCTCAAAACGTCCGAATAACTGATTATGTTCCTGCTACAATCAAACATTTTAGTATTTTTAAATGACAATGGTGGAATTTGTAACTACTACCACTATTATTTAAAAGGGCCTTGAATTGAAAAACCACAGAGCAAAAATACAATAGTGAGCCTCGTTGTAAACGAGGTTTCCACAGTAATAAACAAACCCCGTTGAGCAATATTATTTTGGACAGTTAATGTGCAAAATATAGTAAGATATTACTTGTTGCAATTTAGCAACAAAAGTGAATAATTCATGACTAAGGACCTCTCCTTCAAGTGACGTCATGATCCCTTGAGATACTATTGAGTACCGTCCTTAATAATGATAATAATAATATTATGAATTGCAATGAATGACTTACCTATTCGTACAGAAAGGGAAAGAGTGGCTTGAATGGTGTGGAGTAATGAGGAAAATAGAAGGAGTGAAAAGGCAAATAGGTATATAGGCGTTCTTTTATCCATCATTGAGAGTCGCGTTGGATCACAAATTAATGTCCTTATTTGAATATGCAATTTTATAAATTATCTCGGGAAACACTGTCAATTCTGATTTTTAAAAAAAATGAATTTTACGGATAGTTCTTCTGATTGCCAAAATATTATGAAAAAACTTTTAAAGTGTCTACAACATTATGTTATTATGATGTTGAAAATATACTTTCATATATATATATATTATAAATTGCCGAAGAGAGTGTGTAGTACAGTGCAAAAAAAAACAAAAAAACACAACACTCCACGTCTTTGCATCCAGTCCACGACTGCCGGGCTTTTATTCCTTTTCCTAATTTTTTATTAGGAATAAGAGCCGTGTGCGTTTTTTGATCGAAATATTTCCCCCCTCCCCTCTTCGATCCTATGTACGTACGTAAGTTTTGCGCTCTCTGAGTCCTGTGTGTATTTATTATGTGTCTTTCCCTTTTATTTATTTATTTTTTTCGTCATCGTTTCTGCGAAATTTGCATAGCACAACAGTAGGAAAAAAACCCAACCCGCTGTGATTTCTTGCAAATTCTATGCAGGTATGAGAGTAAAATTCCCTTTTGTTGTTGCTGTCATTCATTGAACAATCTATTCATGATTGACCATGATGATGATGATGTAATACGGACAGTCAATACTCATACTATGATGATCTATGATAATATTTATGTTGAACCCTGGAGTAAAAAAAATAAAAAACAAAAAAGGAGAATCCATCTGACGTCATCATTTCCTCTCAGTGCATGTCTCCGGGTTCTCCAACTGATAGGTAATAATAACTATGTATATTTCTAATATCCTTTGGAATTTTCCTTATTTTAAAAAGTGCCCTTATTTTTATTTAAATAATGGGAGAGGAAGGTATTGAAGGCAATAACTTTGCCCCTAGAGGGCATTGACATAACACTTGCAACATTCAACGAGAAGAACAGGACTATGGATCTAGTATTATGAAGGAAACATATCGGAAATTATAATTGACGGGATTTCGTGGAACATTGGATTTGATCAATGAATTTTACTGGGCGATTTGGTGGAGCGATTGGAATATGTTTCTATCTAAATATCTACCTTCTCGCCATAGTATTAGTATATTTTTATGACTCAAGGATTGTTCTAAAGCAGGGCCATAGGAGAAGGGGAATAGAAGAGTCATTTGTTCCAATAATATGGTTCCTTTAATAAATCAAGAATTAAAAATATTTTTATTCCAGAAGGTCTGAGAGGGTAGAAATACCTCTCTGGTTTCTCGTGAAGTACCCTAAAATTGTACAAAAAAAGTACTTTGAGCTCAAACTGCTTTGTCCAATAGCATGTCCTACCTATTTTAAAGACTTACTTTACAGAGTCTTTATTGTATCTCGAAACCTTTCCCTTAGATTTTAATCAACTTTAATCCACTTCTATTTACTTAAATAGATAAACAAAGACCTCAAGTAGGAAGAGGAACCCTTCCCCCCTAGATAAATAAAGAAAAAAATACCTAAAATCTGTTATTTGGCCAATTCTTATTAACAGTGGAATAATTATTATTAATTCAATAGTAGTATGCATAAATTTATAAAAATTAGTATGTTAGTGGTGTAATAACTCCGTGCTTAATGAATGATAATTAATTAGTTAATTGATAAGGAATTACCTAAAGGTTTCATTTACTTATACAAAAACGTTTATATTGTTATATTTAAGGGCCACATTTCACAGGCCGGGAGTGGTTCTTGACCACTATTTTTGGCTCTCTAACTCTCCTATAGCATAGTATGATAATTTATTAACGTCAGTAGAATCTTATGGATTTCATTACGAGGATGTAGAAGGCCAGTGAGTGTATATGTAGTTTAATTTCCCCTATTATTAATTTGACTTAAGCAACCCCACCTCCTTCAATGCAGAATGATCATAATACATAATATAAGCACTTTAAAATAGGAGCAATTTCCCTAAGATTGCGTAATATTTCTGCCCATAAAGAAAGGCGTATTTTATATATTTATATATGTATATATAATATATATGCCATAAATGTAATGTATGTAACTATTTAAATTGTAAGAAGGAATAAGAAACGAATGGAAAGGAAGAGGAGTCAGACTCACTCAAGAGAGGAATGGAGTCGTCTTCTTCTTTCTCTTCTTCCACTTCCCATCCATGAAATGAAAAAAGGCTTTCAAGGACACAAAGTGGGCCACTGCTTATAAATGAGAAATGAAACCGTTTTGAATTTGATGAGTATTTGAAGACGTGTATGAATGTATGATGCTATTGTTATATGTATGTATATTGAAAGCCTTCCTTCACACTTGTTCCCCTTCTTGCTCTCTCTCTCTCCTTGCATGTCCTTCCTTGATTGTACGTATGTACCTACTTACTTAAGAATGTACAACATAGGTGCTTTAGTGCTCTCTCACTTGCAAAAAAAAAAGAAAAAAAAGTTGACTTACATTTATGATGAATAATGATATTTATAGCATGTACAGGCAAGAGAGAAACAAGTGGAAGGATGAATCCGAATCTCTCTCTCTCTCTTCCTCCTTGCTTAATCGAATGATTTATATGATTCAATGAAATTTATAAAGGTTATGAATACAGAAGACTAACATACATATATTATACTATGTATGTTTGTTGAACTGAGGGAATTTCTTTCAATGCAGGAGGCTATTTATTTATTTTATTATGAATACATTTTGGAATATTCCGACATTGTTATTATGAACGAACTGTATGTATACATACATTCATTCATTTAAGTCCCATTCCAAGAATTCAAAGGATTTGTGCATGTAATTAATCAATAGTATAATCATATTAATCTCATAGACTTGATTAAATAGTGCGCAAATATTCATTATTCAAACATATACATATATATATAGTGTATGTGTGTCCCATCGTTCGTTCATTTGTTTGATACAGCACCCCCCCCCCAGCCAGCCAGCCAGCCAGGAGGACTAAGGGAGCAGGAGCAGAGTGGACAAAAAATAACTTAAAAGGAAAAAGGACATAGCCTATGTCTTGTCGGCTTCTAAGGTTACCCAAGGTCACTGGAGGTCAAAATACGATTTGAAGCCTTAGGAGGCCGAATTTGAGATTGTTAATGAAGTCAAAAGTATGGGAAAAGGATCAATATAGGGTGTGTGTATGGGATCAAATGACCTCCACATGGTTATTTAAGGATTCTGGAGGCTGTTTTGATGTTCCCTTCCTCAGCAGTCGTCCAAGCTGACATTCTAGCCTTAAAACAGTGTGTCATTGACCGCCGTTTTCAAGTTAGCTTATGTATATGTGTCACGTACGTATCAGTTGGGACACTTGATGGATATATGGGACTTGTACATCTTACTTTGAAAAAATGAGATGGGTTGTTTTAAATGCTTTTGATTTTTGGAGGCAAAATTATTAATTAATGAGTATTGTATGGTTAGATAGTCGGAGTGGCCGTGGCTCTTACACTCACGTTTAAGGAAAATTCGCTGTAAAAAAAACTCGTTACAAAGATTTTGAAATAAATATATTTGATTTAAGAACCTTATTATCAAGCATTTCTAGATTTTCACTTTCTATCGCTTGGGCCATCATCAGTCTAGAGTATCAACTATAAAATTACGAATAGTTTTTGTTAATGAAAGTTTAGAGATTAATGTTCGTCTCAATGTCAATTTTTGTAGGTCTTGCCCCCTTGTAGGTCTCGTCTCCTTCTAAGCATTGGCCTTGGTCACATGACAAAGAAACAATTTTAAAACTTTTCTTTTTTACAACAAAAACAAAACAAAAATATGAAAAATGATGTCTCGGTATGATTTAAGTTTCAATTGAACTGGTATTGACCAGAGTACAAATTTTTTTTTTCCACTAGGGATGGAGTTAGAAAAAATACCAAAAAAATAGGGGGTAGTCACAACTCTATTGATAGTTTGATCAATTATTACGATGATTATTATTAGTGTTGCCCTAATATAAAGTAATTTCCAAATACTGACAAACGTATATTTCAAGATATTCAAATCAAGAACCAGTCATATGATTTAGAAATACTGAATAAAACAAAAAAAAGCTATATGTAATGTTACAGAGATATTGTGTACTTGAGTCAAATGACTTAATTAAGGTGACTCAAGTCCTGTCGAGTAACATCAAACAACAAGTGTCTTCTGAGAGTGACTAAAAAAAATGGCACTTGTTTATTCGACCCAAGAGAACTTGAGTCACCTTAGTTCAGTCGCTTGACTTGAGTCTATCGACTTAATTCATGCAGTTTGAGTACATGTTCCTGACTATTAATGGATCAAAATGAAATGATAGCATCATTGAGTAGTAGATAATTATAGAGTCTGACGCTATAATTAAAAAAGAGGTACAAATTGCAACATGTATACTCACTCTCAATGTCTTTTCCTAGGACGAAATTCAAATAAATCATTGTCATATTCTAGGTAATAGTTACTTTTAATTAATAAAAACTCTTATGATTCGATTTAATACATAGACACATAGACACTATGAATTGTGATAATCGAAAATTTATATGTTCATACCATATACATACATATATGTTAGTTATATTTCCTCAAATCACAAGGGACATAATTTAATTATTCATTGAGTATATACACATGTGTAATGTCAATAAGAACTGAGCGTGAATAAAAAAAGAAACACAAAGTGGAGAAAAATCAATTTCTTTTTTTCTAGCTATTTTTAATTCATTAATAAAACAAGGCTATTCTTCTAATACGAAATTTATGTACTTTTCGTCAAAATTCTCAAAAATAAATATCAGGACATCATACGCAAATACCTCTCAAATAAAGGACTAAGCTTTAACTATACTATACGCACATCAAATCTATGATACTGACGCCGTTTTAATTTCATTTGTTCAAAAATTCAAAGTGTTATTAGGGGTAGAAATTGACATACCCTTTCATCACTAGGTGACTTGCAGTAGCAACTTGGGGAGTAAAAAGTTATGGAAAGAACATAGACAATCGGCTATATTCGGAATCGTTTTCATTCCATTTTGATAGTCTTTAAAATGTTTTATCGATCGGTGTCGACCTTAAATATACTAAGATGTATTTTATTTACTAACCTTTACACATTTGCAGGAAACATGACTGTTTATCTTGATTGGTAGTCAAAAATAGATGGTCCAAGGATCTGTCATCATACATATATGTTTGATTGAATACATCATGTTGGTAAGGGTATCTCATTTTGGATAAACTCATTTTATGTACGTATGATTTAAAAATAGATCTTACACTTCAATATTCCTAAATATCATTTCAAACAAACTACTCGGGGCAATTATTATCATTCGTTCCCTAGAGCATTTTAACTCTTTTAAACCTTCTCTGTACCCCTTAAATGTTATGTAAAAATTAAAACAAATATGTATACCCATAATACACCCCCCGATTACCCAAACTTTGTACTCTTAACTTTTTGTCTGTAATCATGACTTGTTATTTTTTTTTGTATTCATTTAAATGATGATTAATCTCTCTACAATGTGTGGATTGATATGAAATCATATATTATATGAAAAAAAAAGATGAGATCTTGCAAACATTCGTGACTCCTGTTGGTAAATCAAGGGTGTAGTTGCCACCCTCCCAAAATTTTCCGTAACCTCAATCATATTTTGACACCCTTGACTCCCCCCAGTTTAAAAATCATATCTGCATTCCTGAGGTGCATAGTCTGTTTTGAATCACATATGATGTGCATAATTACTTTTCTGTAATAATAATTCAGTAGTAATAAAAGGATATATATCACAACTACGAATCGATTTACGATGGGATCATAAATGACGACAGAAATATATCCTTGTTTTTCGCTTTCATTTTTAAAATGTGAATGTAAAACTTATTCAATATTGTATTCAAAATGAATGCATAGAGTGAATCAAAGTTCTCAAATCGGAAGTGAAATTATGGACCTCCCTTAAATATTAGAAACAATGTAGTAGCTGTGTATCATATGATTTGATTTATGGAGACAACAAAGATGCCGTTCAATGTGTCTTATCTCATCGCCTATATGTATTATATGAAAACTATTATCGATTCATTTTTTACGAGATTGAAGCATGTCTTTAAGCTCAAGTTTAGTAGGAGAAGAGAATGAATGTTCTTCCTTTGTCACAACGGAAGACTAATAAAGAAATAGACTTAAATCCTTACCGTCAATTAAAACTCTATCTGTTCTTATTATATCTTAGACCCTAAAATCATGTTGGTATTTAAGAGAATGTTATTACTAGGAATGTAAATCATATGCAATTCGGGCGTGTGATAAAAAAGTGGAGTTGGCTCTTCAAACAGGTCTTTTTGTTTTCCGAAGCTGTTATCATTTTTCCAATATTACTGAGGGGAGAACATCTACCTGATAGTAAAGATGTCGCATGAAGGAATACATGCATTAAGTTTAATAAATCAAATAAAATGTAAACAAAAAGGGCTCAAGTCCTCGTATAATTATTATTAGTTCAAAATATATAATTTCCTGACATTAATTTCAGTTAATTTTCTGCCTCTCATCTATGTTATTATTTATTGTTGTATATATAATGGAGAATAGCAGCTTGTAGCTCAGTAAAACGTCATGACAGCTCAAGCTGCTTCCCCCCTCGACATTCATTAAATTGTCAGAGTTGCCAGGTTGATCTTCTCTTTCTTTTTTTATAACACGCCCGAATTGCATATGATTTACATTCCTAGTTATTACATCATATATCTTTCTTCAATTATCTTAATTTCCTGGTCCCTAAATCATCCAAAACAAACTTAATTGCAAAAGTCTAGCCATTTCAAAGAGATTTTCCTCTCTTATTAGTTATTAATAACACTTTATTCAAATATCACTCCTTTTTTTTCATTTTTAAAGCCATTAGATGAAGTTTCCTTAAATTGTCGATTTTACTTAATAAATAAATCAACACTCCAACATGACATTAGTTAGATTTACAATATACAATGTCTGATGTCAATGAAAATACTCTGTATAAATAATAATAATAATTAATTAATCAACATCAACATTCTATGATATACCTAATAAATAAATGACACTTCAATATTAATCAATAATAATTAATTTGTACATTATTGAATATTTGTGAGTCTCAAAAAAATCATTGATTCCTCTGTATTTTTTGCCAGCTGTCGATTCTACTACTGCTCTTGCCCTTTACTAATATTTTAAACCTTGATTGGTTGATCTCAAATACGTTTTTGAAAAGCTGTGAACAATTCTTTACTATTGAATGAATATACAGCCCCACAGGGGAAAAGAATTTGCTAACTACACTACCAAGTTATTCTAAGGCTTTTACTTTCATTATGGGAGGAAAGGTTGAGAGATGTAATGAAGATTTCTATGTGTTTGAGTCAGTGTAGAATCACAAATCAAGAGTCAGTTTGACTGTACTTTAATGCAGTTTGAAAATGAGTCTTGAGTAGAATTAACTCACTTTCCTCCTCATGTCAATTCAATCTGTGGACCCTGTTTCTCTGAATTGCATGTCACTCATAGCAAGCCATGTATGTATATACGCAATACGTGAAGTCCCTCATTCCAAACATGGAAAACAATTGCAAAGCATTTACTACGCTAAAAAATCAATTTTCGCGATTATTTCTAAATGAGTTCACATTCCTATTAGGATAATATTTAATGATCATAGTCCTTCTCAAACAGCGTAAGGAATCAAAGTGACTCATAGAAGCAATTATGTATCCTCATTTTAAATAAATCAACCACCATGTACGAACTTCATTAGTGAATTTTATATACAACTAAATTGAATGACTTAACTGCAGACCTCATAATTTAAAAGGATATCTCCGATTATTATAATTATTTGTAATATAATATATACCTATTTTAATTTAGCAGCTAATGAAAGGCTGTTACTCATTTAATCAGTACGAATCATCTTTCCTCATGACTTAAACTCTCTTTTCGTTGAATCAATGAGTTGCATAGAAGGATAATTATAGCTCTCACCCGTGATAAACCCAACGTATGCATGTTTATTGTACCTCCATATCTAGGAGGGAAAAAAAAACTATTTATCATAATTATTTAGACATTATCTTCCGTAAAATAAATATATATATATATATATATATATATGTAATTGGGTTAGTTACACTAACAACAACTTGATTTAATGAGGAACAAAACATCTGTATGTATGTATATACATAATCATGATTTCATGAGCTAATGAAGAATCTTTATAAAAGAATTGGAAAGGATGTAGATGCACATATCTAGGTATGTATGAGGCAGCCTGAGGTGATATACAAACATATGTACATACTTACAAACAATATATCAAAGCTACTTATTTCTTACTCCTTCTATGAGATTTTAATCCCTTAAATGATGTGTACATACGTTTGGTGCTCAATGCATTTATTCTCCCTGATAAATTATAATGGATTAGTACTATGAGCAAAAAATACCGGGAAATTTGAATTTAATTTCTTTGGGATTCCCATAGGAATAAATATTTTTCATATTTAAGTTGGCACTACTCTCATTCACATCTCTGCCAAGTAACACGTCAAAATATTCATTAGTGTTTGAGATTCGTGTCCTTTTGTGAAGTGCTAAAATAGAATTTTTAAATCGTTTTTTTTTTTAATATCTGAAAGATTATAACTAAAATGCTATTTAAAAAAATGTTGTTGTTAATCAAAAAAGTTAGAATGAATATTTCAGAGCGTATTCTTTAAAATTTTGAGACTTGATAGTTTATTTCTCGAGGTACATAATCTATGTCTCATAAAGCAAGGTATCTGATTTTAAATATATGTAATAGCATAGCTAATATCAGCTGTTATTGTTTTGTAATTATTGACTCAATAAAAATGTTGTTACTGTTTTGATGATTGAAAAAAAAACAAAAAACGATTTCACATGTGAATTTCATTAGGGAGGGAGGGGGGAGGGGTGCGACTACTTTTGAGGAGGATGAAATGAATTTTGATGATGAAATTAAGACTTTTTGATTCCCGATATTTTTTGCCCATAGTAGTACATCATTTCAGAGATAGCTTTTTGGTTGAAGAATATGTTGGTTGGGATGATTCCATTCCTAAATTTTGAATTCCTGTCCCGTTCTGTCCTTAAGGAGCGCGTTATAGAATAAAATTTTTCTCTCAAAGATGCCATCATCATATAAATTCGCCAATAACATCATCATCATCAATCCTTATTGGCTATATTCGAAGTATAAACATACAATGTTTATAAGAATAAGAAATATTTGAGTGATGTCGGAATTAAATTTTGCGCACAAATCTCGTACATTTGCCTGTTCCCCAAATATATACTCAACCCTTTACTTCAAATTATGATTTGACCTTTCATATGAGAATATATTTATGAATACATACATATATGTAAAATAATAATAGGAAATTGTACACAAAAGTTTTACTCGGTAAGTGGTTAGTAAATAAATGAGTCCCTCTGTTCATTAGTCAAAATGGTTTAGAAAGAGTCATTCTATGTATGTAGTACTACATAAGTATTTCTTGTAAAGATTTGTAATTTCTGAGAATCCCTACTGGATACCCTATTTGACGTATGGAGTGTGTGACATTTAAAAATAAAAAAATATGCATTTTCCAAGAAAAAGAAAATTTTTAAATAATTGTGTTTTTTTTTTATTATTTAACTTTTTTCTAGTTGATTACAAAAAAACTAAAAAATGTATTGTTAAGTATTTTAATTGTGGTAGATGATACTTCGGATTTTTACATTATCATATGTAGTTAAATTACTCAGCTTATTTCTTTAGCTAAATGAGCATGAATATAATTATTATTAGCCAGTAATGTATTGCAACTTTCTTTTGCGTTGTTTTAGCAATGCTATGAATGAATTTGATTATTTTAGTAGATGCTACCTTTCTGTGTACACAGCATAAAGTGATCCAACTAATAAAAAAATTTGCACATTTTTGTCAGCTGTCAATTTGTCTACCATTCTTACCCCTTATTAGTATTATGTGCATGGATTGATTGAATTACACATCAATAGTTAGTACATACTTGTATAGTATTGATAGATTCAAAAAAAGGTTCGGACAATCCTTGATATAATATATTATTTATTCATCAAAATCATAGATAATAATAATACCCTCTTTGTGTACATAATACGTAGAGTCAACTGCTTTAAATCAGAAGAGTCAACTGAGGAAAAATAGCTGAAGGGAGAATACAGTGTGTTTTTGTTTATCTCAAAACCCTTGTCGTGATTGTGTAATGACGTTTCATATACTTTTGAGATCATAAATATGACGTAAACTCTGAAGTCATATGAATCTAAAGCGCCATTGGCCATTCCAATAGGACCAACTATCAATCATATCTCTTATATTATACATGATGAAGATAGTTAAGATTTCAAAAGGAGACATACTTTTTAGTTCATGTCCTTTCAATTACTTTAAACTATGTTTTTTGTTTAAGTCGTCGATACAAGTAGAAAGATTCGTGACTTTACAAAAGGGTTATGGACCATAAATAGCTTCACTGACTTTGTAAATATATGTGTATTTGTCTCAAAAGACAATTAGACAAATTGTACTTTTAACATTCCCTCAATATTTGTAAGACTTGTTCCGAGTTCCAATTGCATGCGTAAGGAACAAATTGATGGGATTGCATGCCATACTGTTTACTCGAAAATATATATATACAAATAAAATGTATACATATATCGTAAAATAATTTGGTTCTTAAACTATAAATATTGATTGTATTGGCTCTGGTTTGACAAATGATTTTGTTTTGCTCTAACAAATGTTTTCTCTCTCTCTCCTATGTACGCCCGATTGCAAAAACATAGTTTAATACTCTTATTTCTAAAGAGTCCAATATTTGTACTTTTTTTTTACAATATAATCAATTAATAATAAAGCACTTTTATTAGTATATCTCTACTTCATGAGAATATTCTCACACTTGACGCTTCTTATGCAATGTCTGAATGCCATAGAGGCAGATATGTTTCCCTCTAAAGTTATTGATGTATACTTGAAGAAAACTTTAGATTCAAAAAGGAACATTAATGGATTATGCATTTCATAAGTTATAATATATTTAACTATAAGTTTCTTTGTGTCCAAGATTCAAAGTATTTTGATAAAATCAAATATTTACATCTGGGATGTTCAACCTTTTTTGATAATAGACAAAGTTATTATGAAAATAAGGTAGGATTCATTAGAACTCTAAAGGTACTTGCATATTTTAAAGTTTTAAAAACGTCAAAAGGAAGTTTGCTAAATTACAAACTATTTATCCTTGGTGGTTTTGATCAAATACAACCTACACAAAACTAAATCAATAGGACTTTTGTCTGTTATATATTATGATATTTTAAATATCCCTTTTCACTCTATTGAATGAATCTTAATTAAAAAAGAATTATTGTTCAGAGCATTAAGTATTACCCCATAATTATGTAAAATAATTCATAAAATCTAAATTTCAAAAGGCCATATAGACTAGAAAAATATTTATAATATATTTTCTTTTGATATTCCATAAATATTTTACCCTCAAAGACTTCACCATTTGTCGATAAAGAAAGCGATAGATTAAATCTTAATTATTCAATTTTAAAGCACTTTCAATCACATTTTCTCTCACTTTACTTATTGTTTCTGTCACACATAAGGCTCAATTTATTACTGGGAGTAATGAATAAGGATATCTAGCGACCAAGGCCTATGTTGCCATAATTTTGAGTGAGGTCAATGTATTTCTTAGTTTGATATCCCTCAGTGCAACTTACGAAAGACCTAGTTATCAAACTGCCAAAGTGAAAACGGTTTACATTCTGCGTTTTGTTTCTGATAAAATAAAATATGTTCAAGGCTTAATTAAACTTTATACGAAGTTTAGTAACGCTGACATAATTTCATGAGGTGCCCCATTGTTATTATTACAACAATGCAGCCCCCTCCCCCTAAAAAAAATCATGAATATTTTTTCGAAGGCTATAGGTAGATTGGTCCTCCAGACATTATCATGACTGTCAACTATCAATGTCTAACGGTGGTTGACTACTACATATAAATCCCCGATTCTAAACATGATCTATATATAAATAGCATATCGAGGTCAAAACTGACAAAAAATAGGATATACAAACCACTAAGCAAGGACCTGTCAGGTCCTTTGAGCCAAAGAGTTCGATATTAAACATGCTAAATGTGAGATTCAGGAACAAAAGATTGATTAACACGGTCTTAACTATATAATTTAATATATAACTTGATGATGGACTTTACATCCAAACGTTTGTACTTGGTAACAACGACTATGAGAAACTTTATCCGTTTATTTAAAAAACACATGATATATCTGCTATAACTTAGTCGTTCTTGACCTTAAATCATTTGATTCGACCCTTAAAGTTTTGATAAACAATGTTTCATAAACATACGGAAGTAAAACATACTCATTTCCTTTACCCTGAGAAAGATAACAAAATTGCATATCTTTAAAGCCATTAGTGTTTTAATCAATGTTGTATCGACCTTATGATAAACTTGTCAAAAATGATTAATTAATTAATATTCTTTCTCAATTTATTTGGGAGTCATTATTTGAGAATGTATCATTTAATATTCAAGTCGAAAGGGTTTCTGGGTAAATAATTTATGTATGGATGTATATTATTTATACGGGGTCATAGGAGCTCATAACATTTGGCATACGTCCATTTTTTGAGACCCTACTATCAATATGAAATTTAATAGAGGATTAACTCTTTTGCAGAGCTTGTATTTTGTTCTGACAAAACTGTTCATCTGTTCATTTTCTCCAAATCATAAAAAGATGTTCAGAGGACGATGGAATCCATTCATGTTTTTTATTTAGTATAATCGAAAAAGGTACTATAACCTCATTTTTCGACTTGACTCCAGAAAAATGTCACAACCTGTAATTAAATTGAGCCTTATTTAATAGATAGCGATAGACAAAAGGATAAATTTAACTGGTATCTAGCCAATTACGCCATTTTCCCCACTGCTGAACTATTACTTCTTTAAAAATAGGGATACTCATAGCTTAATAAGATTTGGTTCAAATTTCTCAAATCAACGTTGAGAACACAAACTATGAGAAAGAGTAACTTAACTGACCAATAGATGACAAGTAATTGCATAGTATAACTGATTTTGGGGAGCAGAGCAATGGTATGGACTAGGGATCAACCGATATGAATTGTTTTTTGGGACCAATAACGAATATTATTTGTGGGTTAACAAAATCGATAACCGATTAATCTGTTGATTTTTTCCCTCTTCAAACTAACCTCAGTAAAAAGAACCACATAAAAGTCCAAATATGTGCCACTGTACATATAATTTTTATATGTAAATGTAGCAAAGTAAATGTTTTATTTGTCAACGTTAAGAGAATATGATATGATTTTATGCAAGTTTTTACATTTTAAAAATACCTAAATGATCTTTACAAATGATCTCAATTACCTAATAAATCATTAATTAATTAATTATTTAGATAAAAATATATATTAATAAAGGCTGAATAATTTTCAGAAACGGCTGTACTGGCCACGATTAAAACTAAAACTAAAAGTCTAAAACTATCAAAAATGTGCCCATAAATGTATCAGTCGAGCCCTAGCATATATATCCCATCAACATAAGGATAAATTTACATAAACTTGATGATATGAAGCCTCATCATGCATGTAATTTAAAATAAACGCAAAAAAAAAAAAAAAAATCAACGATACGTACTTAATAATTTTCTCATTCTTCAAGGAGTTTGAGAGCATGAAATGTGTTTCAAAACGTGCATTGGAATAAATGAATAGTACAACATATGTATCCTACAAATATTTAATACCTCCAAGAGAATTATAAGGATTTAATAAGTAAATCGAGACATTACATACATACTACACACCTTTGTAGGTACGTGCATATTTAATATACCTATTATATGAAATTCACGGGGCATGGTATTGCTCTTACATACATACATACATACACATCGTGAACCACTGATTAAAAAATAATTCCGCAGAACCCATCATTTCAGCTTGAAGCAAAATCATTTGACCCACATTAAACCTTTGCTTCCTTTTTGCAAAATACATATAAGTACATACATAGCATTACGTAGGTAGAAAAGGGTCGAACAAAGAACTCATCAAAAAAAAAAAAAAAAAATGGGGGTTGTTTTATGAGTATTCAAAAAATAATCTGATGAGTGTTTTTTTTAATAAGTATAAAATGATTTTAACAACACCTAATTTTATGCATTCATATATTTTCGCAACAAAAAGAAAAAGTAAGGAAACTTGAGACGGCTCGTTAGGGTGAGGATAATTAATATTATTTTTCATTCGCCCAGAGTCTAGCCTCAATAGCACGTATCCATAGTAGGGTTGTAGAGACTTTAAGCTCAATTTCTCTTGGTTGATTCTCACAATTCTGTCACTCCGAGTCAAGTTGAATGAGACTCAAGTACGGACTCAAGACTATGTTAGTTCCCAGCTCTGATTCAATAGAAATAGAAGAGGTTTGTAAGTGAGTTTCAGTGCCAAACAAGCCGTAGTCGTTTAAATACAAGTTCAGCCTGAAGTCGTAGTTTAATGGTAACTATGCACTTAAGTACAACTCAAATCCAAGTTCCCATATTCTCTGATTCATAGTATGTATATATTATATACTATTGTAAAACATTTTTTCAAACTTATTTATTTATAAAATAATATGTCAAATAGAGTTATTTCAAAGTAGATTTTTTATTATGAAACAATAGATGCATACACATTATGCTAGTATTGAGATGATGCAGGAGGAACTCTATGTACATAATTATACTATAGTCCCATCCAATGCCTTCATTTCCATTATGCCTACATAAGTATCTACAAATATGCAGATTGATCAGTTAATGGTGAAGAAGAATCTGAAGAATTCTCTATTAAATTGGGAATCCAATTGTTCAAAGAATAGAATTTCTTCTACAAGATTAATGTCAAAAGACTGCACACGCATGTATGTATATATAAATGTATCAAATCATATTTGGCAGTGGATGTATGTACAATATATATATATATATATATGTATAAAAATGGATCCATTAAAAATAAAAAGTGCACTTGCATCAGTGAATGAAGTTTTACGAGGAGTCATGTCAAAGTTTGATGAAAACAAGAATTAATTTGATAAGTACATACAAAAATATGTATCTCATCGATCCATGTATATGAAGAAGTTTAACTTTGTTGCTAACTATGTGCACAATTATGTATATGGGATCAGTCGCTTTGAGCTTCTGTAACTTATTGAGTTAAAGGTGTGGTCACATGCAAATAATTTTGATTTTTTGTCAGGGATACTTACAGATGTATGTATCAATGTACATATATCAATATAAATGTTCCGTACTCAGAGGGAAAACAAGTTAGTCAAAATATCTATTAAATGAGCATTACCTCGATTCATGTCTCCTTTGGGAATCCTCATTTGCGTTTTTTTTTGTTATTATTTTGTAGTCATGTTGTAAAACATTTTTCAATGTTTATAAATACAGCACACAAAGCCATAATTCAGGGTCAATTTAAGAGATGATTTAATTATAAATAACTTGAATGAACTTTCAAACTGATGCAATAATCCTTTGACAGAGTAAGTATGTATATAGATTTGTGTCTCTGTTTTTTTGTTGCTACATAGTCCTTAAATCCACTCGACTTTATGACACGTAGACATACTATTTAATATGGACTCAAAGTTATGATTATTATGTATTTCATTTTATAAACTTGTTATTACATGAAGAAGACACCAGGTGAGTATTTTTGCTCATTAAAATCGAGTAAATTCATTTTGTATGTGCATTTGCTTTTGGTAGAATATTCATTATATTATATAATAAGGAAGCAAAATATATGTACATACGTTAACATAAATCCACATAGAGGGCGTTGTTTGCTTACTGATGATCGAATAACTACTGCTGCTGCAGAGAGGCTCTCATCTTAGACAGTGACGTCATCGGGTTGTATTAACTGCCAATCATCGTTAATATAATATACACCTATGCAAGTCTAGGTAAAGTATTTTACCTCACGTCTCAAATTGTATATAATAAATTGAAAGCGACAACATGTTGAAGACATAATATGTATGTAGTCCCAAAAACATATGAATTTAGATTACCTATGTATATTCTTTTGTCAGTTGACGATATTTCTACTCCTCTTTGGATTGTTCTGAATATATGTAGAGTGATTGAACTTATATATACTATGATTGAGCTCGAGATCACCTTACGTGTCAATTATTGACTCTAAAAATAATAATAATAACTATAATTAACTGTTGTATTTGATGATAAACTAAACTCAAATCCAATAGGATCTACAATTCCCTTATGGAATAGTGTCCTTTGAAAGGACAATTCTGTAAAATTTCAAGTCCTACTGTTTGTCAGTCTCACTATGCCATAACATCCAGGTACACGGTAATATAGTTTATCATTTTCCATAAATATAGGAAAAAGGGATTGATTCTTATAAAATGTATGTACATCTCCGAGATGTCCGACTTCAAGAATGATGACGCATTGTGAAAACGTTCTCTATCTCTCTCTCTCATGAATGGTTGTGATATATCCAACAATGCAATCAGCACCCTATTACATAAAATATAACCTAATTGACAGTCCCAATGGTCGATTATATTCCATTATTATTCTTATATCTGACTATAAACATATTCCTGATTCTCTCTTTCTCTCTCTCTCTCTCCCTACATTACCATCATCAAACCAATCATAAAAATAAAGAGTTATAGACAATTCCTTGTCTGTGGGACGTAAAGACACGTCTTGATACATTATTGCATACAATATACATATGTACAATGCGCATAATTGTATTTTGAGCTGATTATACTTCCAGACCATGACTAGTGCAAAAGTCATTAGATAAACACTTTTCAGTAGCTTTCATGAGGAACAGAGTATGTAATAATTTATGAGACATCTTGAATCAAATCCTCGTCTCTATATCTTTTTTTTTTTTTTTTTTTTGCAAAATATGATTTAATATATTATACCTATTGAAATTTATCACGGACTTTCATTGGTGATGATGATACGTCAGTCAAACGCATGGACAGAATACAAATTGCGATCGTAACATATTCCATACTTTATGTATTTTTTTTTTTTAAATAAAAAGAAAGAAAGAATTTGATGTTTGAGAAACGGCTCTAGATTATGTTTTAAAACGAAAAGTTAATTATCGCATTGCACATATGCTGTTACTGGCAGATTAGTGAGTTTGTGCATTTAATATTTAGTATGGCAAAAGAGTCATGGTGTTGTGATGTAGTTCTTGATGTCGTTTCAACTTTTACATCTCAAAGACCCCCTGCAAGCTTATGTGTCCCGTTGTGTATATATTTATGTATAAAATTTAGAAACTTACAATTTCTAATCCTGGATACGATAGTTTTGAGTATGGGGATAGTGGATATATAGTAAATAGTGCATATTAACTAAATGACTTTGATAAGGCTTAATCAACAAGGTATGGGAAGGAAAAATAAATAAACATTTTGACGTTTGTATCTAGGTACAATCTCTTTTTATCAACAGCTATGAAGGGTTCATTTACCCTTTTTGTATTTGCTCAAATAAGAAACAGTGACAATCGCTATGATATTCCTTCAAGACTGGTCATTCATGCATAAACTTGACTTGACAATTAAATACATATGACAACCAAGATAACAATAATATATATACATATATATTCACGATGCACGATTTAGCAATTTATTTACTAGCAGCAAGTAGCATAAATACATATATGATTATTAAAAGACTTTGATGTAAACACATAGACGAAAAAAAAAATGTATTAAATTTTGCAAGGTCGTGTATGTAGCTATGACTAGTCTAATTCATATTCACTGTTTCATATTTAGAATATTATTATTTTTTTCACTATGTCAAATGATAATGAAATAAAATAAACCAGATGAAATTGATGAATTAGGAGCTAAATACTTTTGACGCATCTGTTGTATAAAAACTGCATTCAAAAGATTTAAAAAATACTACCCCTTCGAAAATACATCTCTGTTTTGTTTTCATTTACCGAGAGGGTTTAGAGTTAGTTCAAGGATGTCGGAGTTAACTCTCATTTCTGTATCTTACTGTGTTCCTAAATTCTCTGTGCTCTAATTAGTTAATATATGAGCTGTTCCATAGTTATTATTTACGTGTCAAGTTTTGAGTCATCCAAGGATCATTTTAATGAAACTAAAGTCTGGGTCCCCTGCTTTGTTGGTTCAGTCAATACTGATATTGAAATTCAATCATACAAAAGATAAATGATAATTTAGAAAAAAAATGAAATAAAATAAAATACTTTTAAGAGCTTCATTCAAGTCTCAATCTTTATTTTTCAAGTTGTTAGAGTTGAGTCGTAGACAAGTCTCAGAGTTTTAATGGGTCTTACGTGCGACTCTGACTATATAGTATGATTCCTATAAAGCTTCTGCTTTATAGGTAATGAAAATCTATTTTCAGATTCTGTGAACTTTAACTAAACAAATAAATAAAAATACTCAAATACATTTTCATAACGACAACGTTTGACAGTATAATTTTATTTTGAGACAATCTTTATGTATCCATCTATGCATAAGTACATGTATGCAAAAGATCTCTCATAGGTATGAACATACTTGATAATCACACGTTATTTAATTATGAATAAATGAACGAAGAAAGTAGTTTTGTTTCAAGTACTACACGTTCACAAAAGAGGATAATTTTGAGAATTGTAAAAAGAAAATTGATTTTCATTTAGTTTGAATGATGTCTCTAAGAGGGAGGGGAAAATACATATTATAACATTATAGTATGTTAAAAATGATTGACATATCTGTACAAGCGTGCTTAAATGTACATATATACATACAAGTATGTTTATGACCCCTCATTAGTAAATAATATGTACTCACATTCCGTGAAAATGGATTGAAAAAGTCAAAAAGTATGACATTCCAAAGATCTAACGTGTGAAACCTACGTAATATATAAGTATATGTATTATATATATGTTAATTCTCAGACATCAGATATAGTGAATGAATGATTCCGTTGTTAGTAGAGTCTGTATGGGAGGTGTGAGCTCGGGTCAACTGTTTGATATTACATCGCCAAAATGTTGGAGGTTTTTCATACACGTCCCTGACTTCATCGTCAATAATTGTAGGAAAAATAATAATATATACATAATTCACGTCACAAAATATCCATTTCTAATATTTAAAAATATAACTTTTTGGTTGATAATAATATTTTTGAGGAGTAGTACATTTGTGAACAATTCAAAAGTAGTTTATATCTAATTTCTCTATTCGCGATATAAATGATTGGAACTTGTTTTAAAATTATATATACATTCATGACCACTCTCATTTTGGTTATGATGGCCAAAAAGTTGCAAAGAAGGTGCTCAATCATTTTCAAAGAGATATTTTGTCTATTGCCCATTTTTAACTTTGAGTCTCTTTCCCTGATCATAATGAGTAAGCATGTTTAAAATTAAGCCCTGTTACTCAAAAATATACTTAATATTTCATCGACTACAGTGATTTTAATTTTTTTTTTAAATATAATTTGAGGAATATGTGCCTTAGTCCCATATTTTATAGATTGAACAAGAGTTTTCTACATACACAAAAATACTTGCTTTTTTGTTTGTAACATTGTAACTCCTCCAATGAATTTACTTATAGGCCCCGAGCTTTTCTAATAAGGATATATATATATCTTAATAAATTATTGTAAAAAAAAATGTTAAAAAGACTAATGCTTTTCATGTAGAAAAGCATTTTCTACGACTTATGTAGAGGAAGGAAAGGAAAACGAGAGTTGGAATTAACGAAGCATAAACATTACAGATTCTAAGAAATATATTCATTTTTATATTTTATGCTTTGTAAAATCAATATCTATTCAAATTGTTGTAGTATATATTTATTAAGAAGAAAATGTTGGTTGTCTTTCTTTGGCTTTGATATCAAGTAATGAATACGATTACCATTTAAAAATAATGGCAAAACTCAAGCTATTCTCTCTGCCTTATTCCACTGACATAAAAATTTACACTATATTTAGTTGTCAGCTATTCAAATTTAATTTTTCTACTTCTCTTCCACTTAATAGTGTTTTGGAAGCGGATGAGTTTAACTCGAATGAACTGTTGTTCAGCTGAATATACTTTCACACTGAAATGAATTATACTTCCATAGTTGGTAGAATTGACTAACTACCAACTGATTTTGGGCCTTTTTCTCTCTCTCTTTCTTTTGGGAGTAGAGATTGCAAAATACATAACGATAACTACGTGACAATGACTATATATATTTTTTAAATCATGTAAACTAAAAATTCGGGGTTTTTCAGTAGTTTGAAGCTACTTAGAATTCAAATTATCATTTTTACCTCAAAATCAACAACGTTAGTTATCAATTTTCTTAAATGGTTCAACAATTGGAGAGAATGAAAGTTATTCACTAAAAACTACTATGTAGCAGTTAATTTCGGCCCATTCTTTTCTTTTCTTTTTTCATGAAAGGTTGAGAGCTACAATGAAGATTGATATGTGCCACTGACGTCATGGATTATATAGTAAACTAAAAGGAACTTCATGTTAGAGACAAAGTTATTACAGAAAACGGATACATTTTCCCTTAAAAACTCTTGAAGAAAACTGGCTTTAAAAATAGATAAAGAATAAATTGTTGTATAGGAAGGGTAGCAAGGTTTTTAATTCTTATTAAATTTAATTTGGTTGTTGTTGCCTCCAATAGGGCTGACTTGCAGAATGTTATGAAGACATTCTATTATGTAACGGGAATAATTAAGGAGTTACAGATTATATTGGATACTTTGCACAGTATTAATTCTATGTAGAAATTGATTTGAACTTCGAAGGACGTGACCATTTAATTTTGCCATTACATTCTATGTACTCGATTCAGGAACAAGGTTGATTAATAAAATCATAACCTAATAAAAATACATATTAAATATATTTTAAGAAATATTAAACTACATTGATTTTTATGTATCCCAATCCTTGACTACCTTTTAATTCATTAAATATACTACATCTCTCCATGATTTATTTCCTTTCAGTAGATGTATGAACCATAAATTCTTCAAATTTCGCAAGTGGCACACGCCAAAGTATTGATTTATTGAATCCTTATAAATAGGAATGATAAGTGAGCACCTTTTCTATTGAATTCTAACGTTGTTCAATGCACTTACTTAGGAAAAGAGTGTTTTTTGAACCGAAAGAATTAACATAATTCGTTTGGATCCATCATTAATCATCCCTAGTTTGTCATATACTCTAAAAATCACAACGAACTCGCAATTTCAGCTCTCAAAAGGGAAAGGGAAAATTTGAACAAGAAAAAAAAAACCATAAGGTAGCCTTCTGTATTTTTCTTGTTGCCAACTTTTTAATTTTGAGTAGAGTTATTACTTAGATATACTATACATTTATAGATTCTATCAATATACAAAGTAATCGTTAATACTTGTATAATATTCAAAAATTCGAAAAAAGGGCGCGCAACCATTAATTTAATATAAATATATATACCAAATCATGTATAGTAATAATATGCCTATTGACTTCCTAATTCGTTGAGTCAGCTGCTTTCTCTTTTAATAATATGAAATTATTCACAGTTTAACAACAGTTCATATGTGCTCAATCAATTAACATTAAGATCACTAAAAAGGGACAAAATACCTTGAAAATTAGTAGTTTACAAAAAAAAATATTATTGACGTTTTAATGATATGATTGTGATTGGAGCGAGTCAAATCCGAATCTTCAAACCATTGTCGATTCTTAGGCCCTTAAATTTAAAAATAAGTACTCTGCCGCACCTTTAGTTATTAAAGATGAGAAATTGTAAATTGTACCGATACAAAGACCCTTCAGATTTTTATTTGACTGATTTTTCACATCCTGAAGTTGGTACTAGTTCCATTTTGAGTATCTCAACAGCTCTGGTTCCTTTGTAAGATACAAAACTGCATCAAAATTGATGGATCCCAGCTTATTTGATATGATTAATGATGATATTTTATGACGTAATTTGTATAAAGTTTTTTAGTTCATAATTTTTTTTTTTTTACTTGAGATTCACTTCAAAATGACATGAAAGTAGCATGACCCACCCAAAAGTTGCCATCCCTAAATTATATGATGAGATTTTAGCTACAAACATAGTGTGCAACTTTTATTTTTGCTGCAACAATTTCATGCTTGAATGAAAACAAATGTTGTCAAGGTCTCACTCACGTCAATCAGAAACAGCTCTATTGAGATTCCTATAAATTATATTATTTTAATTAGTGTCTATGTTTAACTTGAGTAATTGATGCTTCACAAAGCTTCAAAAATCGTGATGGGATGTACGTAACATATTATTACGATCATGATTAATGAGTAAAGAACATATTATATTCATTATATATACATATATATAATAAGAAAGCCGTATAAAAATTAAGAGTCTCTCTATGTAAATACATCACAGCTAAGATATCCTTATTTATTTTTTTGTGCCTTGCTTCACAATGATAATCATTATAAAACAAAATGTTTGCAATAGTCGATAATAGCAAGTTTGTTGTGTTTTTGCTTATTTATTTTTTTGCATACATGATGATAATATCAGATAAACAACATTTCTTTCAAACAACTATATACATACATACATATGTTTGTATGTTCACACAATGTACATACTACTGGGAAATAAAAATTCTTTGATTGGTATTTGAAAACGTTACTGTAATTTGTTTAGGAATATATATTATTACATCAATGCATAGGTAGGTACAATTAAGACATTCTTCACTAATATAATAAATTATGTTTATCTCTTTGATCGTGATTAATATTCTTGTACATATGTACAAATAATCGTTTATATATATATATATATATATATACATATGTATGCCTTTGAGAGAGATATGCTTCAGGGATATCGAATTCTATTTTTGAAGGAGTATATATTTTTTGCGTAAAATTAATGTAATTTCTCTTAAAAGGATCAGAAGCTTTATTCTTGCAACAATACAGTTGATATACAGATAGTGATTGCAAAAGCCTTTAGTACATTGATATCCATGAATAATACAAAGCTAATAAATAGTGATGGACAGTCGAAGTTCATACATGCTACTAGTTTCAATATATGGGCTTTAAAAGCCAAGTAACCGCTTTGCTTCAGGTTGCTTGTTATTTCAAAGAGCATTTTTACACTATGCTCATTGGCTCTAAAAAATACGATTTATCATTGGGTTGATTGAATGTGTTTGTTCAGACTGCAATGTTCATTTATCTAAATGAGGAGTCATTGGATCCTTAAGAGACATACAACCATGTTTGTATTTATGGATATGCTTCGATGTCGTATTTGCTTAAGGTGTTGGAATGTAAATGCATACAAATGAGTGATTATGTCATTAATTTGTTAGCTTCGAAATGTGTATGTTGTGGATACAGAGCTTTAGATGGAATCAATCAATTATTATTATTATTATCATTCATCCTTGCCTCAAGGTATATGTAAGTAGGTATTAATCAAGCTACAAAAAAGTACAATGCTTCTAATATTCAAGCCTACTACTTCATTATAACACTTAAAAGCTGTTTTATGGGACAAAAATGAGTGATTTGAATCATGTGTTGCAAGGGTTTTGAATCCAAGATTTTCATGACTCATTTTGAATTATTCTTGATGATTAGGTATATGTGTATATATAATTATGTGGACATGTTAACAAACTTACCTTGTTAATAAAGTTCAGAAATATTAGTCTAATAATAATAATACATTCATGTACATATAGTGCATACTATAGGGGTATACATATAGATATGAATGATGTCCTTGCTAGTATTCACTTAAAATAATGGGCAAATCTATTAAGATACCATCTGAAATATTATTCTTGACTTCCGTATCAAATCCACAAATATTGCTCCTTAAAAAAATGAACGTTTCATACGTTGATAGTTGCACAATACCTAGTACATATACATATATATAAATATATATAGCCAAGTCAATGTTTATTGGACTATATGTATTTATGTCCACAATATCCGAGTCGTGTATAGACTCGAGTACTAACACTCTGATAAATATACTGGGTACTATTTGAAAGTTAAAAAAAAAAATTAGATAGATTCTATACAGAATTTGAGGCGTTTTAAAAATATAGAGAAATACTTTTAGTCCCCAATTAATTTAAACCTAAATGAGAAAAAATTCACATTACTCCTGAGTCATAAATAAAATTATCCAAAGTATGAACGGGATTACGCATTCTAATGACTACAAGTCCGAGCCTATAAAAAATGACTCCGAGTTCTGCAGCTCTAATTTAAAGGATATTCTATTGAATAGTATCATTATATTGGATCCCTTCAAAGATTCGAGTAATATAATTATCACATTAAGCCAACTAGGCGCGTAATCTATAAATCAAGCCAACAATGCATGTACGACAAATTCGGGCGTTGATCCCATATGGCTACAGAGTGCATCATTCATTAAAATCTACAGATGTATGGTAAATGATTTTTGAGATGTATGTACGTAAAAAGAGTTAATGAACGTCATTTCCAGCTTTTGTTGTTGAGTCAAAAGAATTCAAAAGGCTTAGGCCTATATTATCAAAATACATATTGTATAACAATCATTTTCATTGGATCAAAATGACTCTTTTGAAGGAATTGTTTAAATATTTTGTCAAATAATTATTATTTGTGGTAGATATATTTGACAAACTAAAGAGGTCTCAGGACATACATGAGGAACACAAATATCCGGAGCTGGAACTCATATCCAAATTTTCTGCATGGGGGGGAGGAAGGATTCATGACTTTACTGCCTATACATATAAAAGTGTTTGATTACCTTATAAGTGTACATATTAATATACACAAGTCTGTATGTATTTTTGCTTTAAATGGAGAGAGGAGGCATTGTCTAAAAGACTTCATTATACATAAATATTCATCATATACAAATAAATATCATCTGAATGTTTATTCAACTGCATGTTATGTTTATCTTAGTCTATTCAACCCTATGGGTTCATTCCTATTCAACTCCAGGTATGTATGTATGTATGAACTTGATTTATGTTTAGTAGTGATACAAAGATTCGAATGAGTGACTCATTTTTACTTACTAATATTATAAATATCTAAAATTTTGTGGGCTTACCTACAATAATAATGGATTATATTGTGTCTTTTACCCATTTTAAAACAATGGTTATAAATCCTCAGGTGTGAAGAATTCTGTTTTTGTTATATTCTAACACACAACAAAGGTCAAAATTTGCAATTTACAAACCTATTCATCATTGCATAAAAAAATGAAACATAAAAATAAAGTCTGCTCACGAAAAGGAAAGTAAATATTATATTTTGTACATAATATATAAGTTGATTTATTGCAACACTTTACAACTTTTCGAAGAAGAATATTTTTGCAAATATGTACATAGTAGGTTTCTAGATTTATTAGCAAGTTTTTTGTTGTCCTATCGTTTTGTAACGGATTCTCCTTGAAATAATTTATGAATGACGACTGAATGAAACTACTTGGACTCAAAAATCAAACTAAAGTCTATTTACATTAAACAGCAACTTCAAATTCTACTCAAAATCCAAGTGAAAAGACTTGCAAATCGACAAGAAATCAAGCTCCAAGGCTCAAAATTTGACTTGGACTATTAAAAAATGACTTTTAATGAGCCCTGGTGTATATTTTAATTCAAAAGTACTCATTAAAGCTAAAAATAAATAGCTTTTTTTTAACACCTTTTCAAGTGATGTGACTCAGCACTACTGATTTTGTTTTTGTTTTTAGACCATTAAATAAATAGTTGAAGAAAAAGATATTTAAATTCAAAGTGTTTCATTTCTTACAAATTTAAATGAAACTCACATGTTACATGTATATATGTATATTCATTTAAAATGCAAAGTACTACCTATAAATGGATATTATTTAAACAAGGTGCAAGGTATGTACAAACATACATACATTAAACGTCTTTTTACGAGGATGTTTTAGCACATTTTGATTTAAAATAAATTACCAAGAATGAGACGCGAGGGGAGGATTGTATTCATTTTACTTCTTGTGTGATTCATTATGGCCTTTAAGTGTGCAGTAGTAGTAGTCGTACCATACCTACCCACTGAGTAAAATATCCAGCAGGGGAGACAGTAGTGCGAATAAAAGGATCCATACAAATATGAGTATTAGCAAAAGGAGAGTTCTACATATACGTTAACTGCATGCAGAGTGCTTTTAAATGGAGTTTATGCACTTCCTTTATGTCTATGAAGCTATTCCTTGTCGTCCCTATTAGGTCAAGAAGCATTTCCTCCAACTCAAAATGAAATAAATAATTAATCATAATGATGTATCCGTACAACTACCAATAGAAAGTGATTAATTTGAGTGCAAATTGGGAGGGACCATTAGGGAAATATACATACATTTGAATATCTACAATAAAGGAGACAACATACATAATTGGGCGATAGTAGATCTAAAATCTTATGTCTAAATATGCAACCCAACTAGTCAAAGAGGTAATGAATAGAATTGTAAAGGTATTCAAATATAAATAACCAGCTAAATTAGAGTGACCTTATTTTAATTTCCTTTATGATTTGAATGTATATATTTTTATACAAGTAGTCAGTGAATCTGGGGAGGGAGGAGATATGTCCTCCCCCCGCCCCAAGGGTCAATTGTGCCTAAAATTTAGAGTAACTTCTCACCAATCGGTCTGCAAATAATTTTGTGGTATTTTTATATTTGAGATCATACTTTGTTCAGAGTACCAAGTTTGGACTCTCTTCTGCCTATTTAAAGGATTTTTCTGTTTCTTGCAAAAAAATGTTTAGTACACACTACAATGTGATCTTGAAACCTTTTTTCACAAAAATGTATATTAAAAAAAATGCCCAAAATCAGTTGGTAGTTAGCCATTTCTTCAGAAAATATCGGACAATTATTTTTTTCATAGTAGAAAATTGGGTGTTAGCAAACTTATAAAATATTTATAGTTGCAAAATGGTGCAGAAATCCTGAACCTTAGTAAATAAACTACAAAGTAGGCAACGTATTTTTCACAGCTGTGCAAGAGCTAATTTTAATTCAAACATATCTTGGTAAGAATTAATTTGAGTTCAAGAAATCAACGTTCAGCTCGTTGTTAGCCTTATTGTATCTCGAAACCTCTCCTCTAAAAAGAAAAAGAAAGAAAAAAAGGCCAAACTCAATTGGTATTAGTCTGCCAATTCTTCACTACTTTATTATTATTCTTCATCTAATAATAATTGGTAATTGTTCAGAGTCGAACAAAAATAGTTTATCTTGCTTGAGTTAAAGGAATCCAAATTGATATTGTTAAGTATTAATAAAAAGAAGCAAAGTTGAAAAGTTCATAGTTGACAGGAAGATGATTAGTAATTTCTTATGTAAGTGAGCTGTCAGAACACTTATAAAAGGAAAAAGTTGACAAATCAACAGCTGATAATAAAATACGTAAGAGCTGTTGACGTTTTTGAAAAATCCTTCCAAGAGTTGTAATGACAAGGGAGTTAGTTACAAATGGGTGGAAACAAGTTTTTTTTTTCTACACTGAATATTACATAAAGAGAACAACAACCTGCTGAGGAGGAGTTGTGTGTATTTTAGTTTGATTTTGAACTTTAATGACGTATTATTTTTTTTTTTCAACATAATTTTCTTAACGTGGCTTTTAGCTCTGTAGATTCTGCAGATTTAAATATGTGTATGAATTTGACAGCCTCACATTTCTTCCAAAGCCCTTCCTTATTTTTAAAATCTTTATCGACAAAATAATGGCAAATGTATGTACATAGTATATGAATTGTGTAGAGTTTTCTATTTAAATATGCTTAAATATTTTGCCATCTCATTCAACATGTATGCATATATATATATATATGTAAATATGTAGGCACGTATATCAATGTTTGTAATGAAAATATGTACATATATGTATGAATGTTGTAGATTCTATGTAGATACAGGAAGTTTGGAGTATTCAATGGACAGAAAGGTTTGCTACTGTTTATAGTCTCAGTATCTATGTACTAAGAGTGATATATGTATACATTGACCACAAAGTCAAGAAATGATGGGGCAACAAAGTGTTTGATGTGAGCCTAATGACTTTTGATTCACATAAATTTGACTTTACAAAAAATAACATGACGTTTATACTAAGCTTATATTTAAGTAGATACATTGAAGATTACTGTTTATATTCTGCAAGTTTAACACTCTATAAACTTTGCAGTAAGTTGGACCATGTCTCAAAAGGCTCAACACAATTGCCAAGGGGTTACCTTGAATAATAATTATTTATGTATAAAAATAAAAATTGAAGAACCTGATAACAATTCTTTACAGTCATGAAATAAAGCAAAGTGTTTGACACATCAAATTTGAATTTTTAGCATTTCAATGGGTCTACATACAATGGAGTATCATGCATAGCCGTGGGATACTTAGTACTAAATTCATTCTTTGTTACTAAATATATCTCCCTCTAAAAGAAGAAGTAAAGAATTTTCATACCTATTTGTCGTAGATTTTTTTGAAAATGTCAAATAAGGTTTTAATTTATTTTAATCCTATTTTTAAATATATGTACATAGAAGGTCCTTTTAGGGGCAGCAATACATTTGCTCCCTCCTCAAGTCATAAATAAAGTAGACCGCTGATATTAACGAAGGTGTTGATTCAGTACTACAGACTTTGTAGAACGCAAGTACATATGGTACTACTGAATTATTAAAATCAACATTCTGTTAAAAGATTTGTCGAGAAGAAAAAATATCATAACTTATTATAACACATATATTATTCGATAATTAAAAATAGTATTAGGTGCAGGAAGAAATTTTGTCATTGACGTATAAAGTGTTTTCAGTTTGTAAATTAAATTGAATGCTAATCTATATAATGTAATTAATGACTACAGAAGGCTAACTCAAATATGTACAAAATACCTATTGATGGGTAATTACCCATGAGGGACTCTGTGAGAAGGACTTCCTATTTAGCTTAACCCTTATTTAAATACAGGGCTGTCATATAATTTTCTACTGATATTACCCAGGGCTGCTTCTCCCTACTTTATTATATATGTAAAGGATTTCAGATAAACTTTTTGGTAGAATTGATGACGTCCCTTGAAATCTTAATAGTAATAATCCTATTCTAAAGAGCATCCGGTTCAGCATTTTCACTCTATTTGATCATATTCGTTGATGCCATAATAGCTAATTTCCACGTTTTACTGAGATGTATAAAGCGTTTTTACGTGACGTCATCATTTTGGAAGTCGGCCATTTTGATAGAGGCATAAACAACCAAACTTTGTAAGAATAAAGACCCTTGTTTCTGTAGGAAATTTTATGTCACAAAGAGAACTAACAAATAAAAAGACATAAATCTTTACCGTCTATCCAAATATCTCTCTTTTATGTCTCAGACTAATACTTTTGAAGGGATCATATATCTTTCTCTAATAGTAAGTTATTCTACTTTTCCGGCCCCTAATCCATCCGGAACAAAATCAATTATAAAAATGGTGTCATTTTACTGGAATTTTTAGTACCTATTAGTATCAATTTGATTTTACTCAAATATCAATGTTTGCCTTAGTATCGAGTTGTATTCAGTACAACGTATGTTTAGTCGTCATTTCTAAAGCCATTTAAGAATTAAGTTTCCTTAGAGTTTTTTTTTGGAAATTTGTCAATTCTATTTGACTATTCTATTTATGTCCTCAACATGGAGGAGTCACTTTGATTTCTTATGCAATTTGTGACATCAGTGAAAATGCTCCATTGTTATTCCTTTAATTTAGTCAAACATTTATTAATAAGCATATAAGTACAAAATATGGTCACCTAGCAAAAAAAAATTCATACTTATTCATGAGGTCCGTTTGTAATTTAATTATGTACGAAATAATATTTGTACATTTTAAGTAGAGCACGAATTCGTCATCATTTCACAATGACATTTTCGTCACTTTTAGCAAGTGACTAAAAAAAAAAAAAAGACACACAACACATAGAAAATAGAAATGTACATTATTACTTGTCTTCAAATATGCATGTATGCTACAAAAATCTTTGAAAATTCTTTGACTCCTTCATCCTGTTATGTAATAAATACATACTTTTATTTAAAAAAACATTAGAATACCTAATTATCCAAATATGCTTAATCAACAAACATCAATTGGCGTGTGCACAAAGGTACAAAGGCCTACTACATGTTTATACATAGATCAGGATGATTCTTTATATATATATATAATATGTATTATTACATTTATGGAAGCAAGAAATACTTTGATTTACGTGTATTGATCACGTCTTAAAAAACTTTACTTCCTCATGACTCTTATTTCAATCCTTAAATGGTGCATAGAAAGAAAGGACTTGGCATGGATTTAGGCATCAAATCCAATTATACAAAAGTTTATTTTAAAATAAATTAAAATATTTTCCATTCGACATAATTTGAATTCAAAATTATTTTTCTGTTTTAATTTGTTTGTTATCATGGAAAACATAAGATTATTTTGTCAAAGTAGCGGTCCCGTTACTTAGGTCTTTATCCTTGATCAACAGTGTCGTTAGTGGCACCCTAATCGCACAACTTTTCATGGTTATTGTTTTTCAAAAACAATGTGTGTGCAGGGAAGTGGAGTGGAGAAATGATCCTTTACCTACCCCAATTGTAGCAATCATGAACACCCTCGTAGGGATGTACATTTTGTTGAAGTGAGTGTGCCTGCAACTACTATTTGGTACCTCTGTTTCATTTTATGGGCTGATTGTTATTTGACAATATTAGGTAGTACTCAATAGCTAATAGAAACGGAGAGGGCTGAAGTGAATTTGAATTGTGATAAATCCGGAAGAATGGGCGCATTTTATTCACCATGATTTCTCAATAATATGAAATTGAACTATTTATCTTTGTGGCGAGTTATCGCCTCGACGATACAGAGAAGACTGAATTCAAATTAATTATCAAGGTAGTGACCCAACTGATATTTTCCTTTCCTTCCTTAAACTCAACACTGCCTCAAAAAAAATTTCATGTCTACAGTGACATGCATATCTATGCATTTTTGCTCCCTGTATTAATGTAGTGTAAGTAGCATTTTGAGCAAACTTTTACTTGATGCGTTCTATCATCGGTTTTTTTCAGTGACAAAAACAATGATTTGCAAAATCGGATCGCTTAAAGTATGTTCTTTTAAATAATGTGTAACATGACGTGTTATAGAACATCGATGACTTTGAACAAGAGGCGTTTTTTAACCACTTTTTTTTTGGAAAAATAGGTCCAAAATTTCTAACGAAAAGTGATAAAAAGATCTTTTTATCATCATTGTCTGATTTTTAGGTCAAATATGCTTAAAAGTAGTGAGTACTGTAAATTAAAAAATATGGATTTGTCAAGTTGATTTTTAAACATTTTCAAAAGGAAACTTTAGCTCTAATCCCATTCTCAAACTTTTCAACATGTAACCGTCTATATCTCTGTTCGGTGCAATTGACTTGAAACTGAACCAAAATGTACTTGCTCTATCTAATTTTAAAAATTGCGTAAGCATGGCCCAAATCTGTCTGAGTGGATGAATTGACGCGAACTCTTTGCAGAAAATATCCTTTTATCGAACGCATTTTAGAGGATCAAAATAAAAGCCTATATTTCCCTTAAAAAGTCTTTGTAACATTCCAAAGTGATATGTTGTCACACTCTAACCCCCCCCCCCCCTCCCCCCGAAAATATGTGAAAATAATGACAAAATGCTTTGATTTATTTATAGACCTTCCTAAATCCAGAGGGAACAATCCTCGTGCATTTAAAAGTACAACAAAAAAAGACATAAAAAATCTCGTAATCTTGAACAAATATTTATTTTTTATTTTTTTATTTTACTGGGAAAGTTTTGACTTGAAGAATAGATTAAAAAACAATAAGATAAAAATCTGTTGTAGCGTAAAGATATTTATGTATCTATGTGTTATCCACATGGGGACTACTACCTAGGAACTTCTAGGTAATGAAGGGGGGAAGGGGGAATTGAAAACTACTTCTAAAAAGTTGTAATTTAATCAATCAATTAATTAAAGGAGCATTTTCCTTTTAGAAAACAAAATGCTTAATTTGAATAATAATCAAAACGTGTGCAAAAGATCAAATCATCCGTAGATTGTTTTATCACCTCTTACTCAACATTACTCAGCATATTTTAAAGTACATTTTATAGAATTAAGCCACACTTTTTGATATAATATGTTTTGTACATATAAACAAATTTATATAGGTGACCCCTTTCGGTCAGTTTTGGGGATTTATTCCTAAGACATACAGGATTAAATTTCTATTAAGTACATAAAATAAATAAATATATATATATAAATTTGTGTGTTTCCTTTTTGACCCGAAATATCTTTACAAAATCACAACTTTGTGATAGTTCCAAGGACACTCAACATGACTTCTAATACACAAACAATATTTATACAAAAAAAAAAAAAACTCAAATAAAGTAATCAAAAAGCCAACAAGTTTTTTCACAATAAAGACAAAAAAGTATAAAAAGTTTGCCTTGGATTTGATAGAATAGGAGTTGAGAAGGGTGACAGTAGTACTTAGGTATATAGTCCTTCAATGCAAAAGCCAATAAGGATTGTTTTATAACCCAAATGAGTTTGGATATCATTTTTATTCTTCAATTGTAATCTTCCATATCTAATCATAAATTATTTTGATTAATCTTTCAGGGGCGTCGCAAAATACTCTTAAAGGTCACAGAAAAAGAATATAAAAAAAATTAACTATTCTTTTTCAAAGGCCATATCGGAGTCATTTTAAAGTTTCATACATAAAGTGAAGACTTTAGGGTAGAAGAGGGACTCTCAACCATATTTTTCGTTATTATTTCGTTGTTGTTTTTTTTTCTTTCACTCACAGTCACTTTCTATTCGATTTGAAATAATTTTTTGTCAGTCATCTCTCGAAATCTTGATGTGAGCTCCAAGGGGCTCACAAAATCCAGGTTAAAGACCCCTGATCTATCTAAAATATTGTTTATATTTAGGAAATAAAAAAATACATACAGAATTTTTCCTCTTCATGATTTTGTTCAAGATTTATTTAATCTTGACGCACCAAAGTGCACCTTAAATACATATATTAATAAAATATAGTCTTGAATTCACCCTGTATTTCAAATGCACACAATGTGGTATCTCAATCAGGCAACTTTCACCCCAAATATGTATGTAATGACCTGTGTAAATTATATGTAACGCCTTCATGCAAAAAATTATATATACATTTGTTTTGTCAATTAATTTTTTGGAATGAGTGTCATTAAAGTAATGTATTATAAACAAAGAAGTTATTATTACAGTTAATGAATGAACAGAAACTTGCCTGTTTATTTTTTTTTTTTTTTTTTTTTTTTTTTGTTCATTAAAGAGCTAAATAATTGATTAAAAATCAAGTTATTTGTATGTACATATATTTTATGAGTGAATATCATTGTTTATTATTGTTTTTAAAAACACACACAAATATTATTGTTGTGTAGACTTCAAAATATTTGGTCCACTTTAAAAAAAGACTGGTGCTATGGATCCTTGGTGGGGCTTTTTCAAAGGATTCATACTTGAACTTTCTAAATTTTGATCAGTTATATACATAAGTTTCTATCTTTTTGATAATATCAATCTATTTCAGATCAGTTGAAATTTCGAGTAAAAGGAATAAAGTTTAGAATAGTCGAGATTCAATCTGATGAACCAATTACTCGGCTAATTGAGGGTATTGTGTCATTATTTTAATTTATTCTAAATTATTGCCATTAAGGGTCATCAATTCACAGTCTTCAAGACTATGTCAGTGTGAATCAAGTATATGAAATAAATGCAAAAAGAAACCAACTTTCAAAGCATTCTGTATAGGTGCATATAGATAATGAAATAATTACTGAAATTTTGTAATATTATTATTAATAATCATTTAATATTTGGTAGTAAATGAAAAAGAAACAAATATTCCTCATTATTTGTGGCCGATATGTGGAACTGGACAGACATATCGTATTCTAAATGTGGGCAACACAAACGATTCCAGATAATATATTAAGGAGCTAAAATGATTAAATAAACATACTCATTAAATGGACGTTTCTTTTCATTAAACACACGATCAGAATAGCATTGAAATGAATAAACAATAAACAAATTGATATTTTCATAGGTGTAAATATTTGAATAGGTCTACCTACCTTTAATTTAGTTTGAATACATTTGTATTTTAATAAAAAAAATATGGACGGATTTTTTTATGACACACCCAATGTCTATAAAATGTTGAGTTTTTTCTTTTCTTACTTAGTTTGCAAAGCTATTCAATAAAATATATATTTATAAATAAACACGTTGAAAATTAACATAAAATATTTTTGATACCAATGCGATCCCGTCATTATATAATATACCAACAATTAAAAACAATGTGGGCTCTTCACTGGAGATATGGATGATCATAATTCATACATATATATATATATATACATGGAAACTATATATACACTAAAACTCAGGAATTAGAATAAAATTACTCACTGCAAAAATCCCTTCTCAAAATTTGATTTAGTCAAATATTTTTCTACTATATATTTATATATATTGATGATATGTCAGATAAGGATATAATGAGTTAAAATATTATTTGTGAGGCAAAGTAGACATATATGTAGGTTCAAAAAAAAATATATAAAAAATAACAGTAAATTATGCATTTAAAACCATTCTCAAAGATATAATGAATGATGACTTCTAAAATTGTTTATTTTCTGTGGGATGAGATGAATATTACGTCATAGTTTTATCATGATACAAGATATATTATATATATATATATATTTTTTTGCAGTAGACAAAATATAATATTTAAAACCGGTTACACCTTCGCCTGATGTCATTTTTTTAAAGGTGAGCCTATTTTGATATATGTTAGTGAAGCTTCTAAATATGAACAGTCTAACCAATTTGTTATTTTGAAGTAGTCACAATTCGAGTTTTTTATCTATTTATATGGTGTCTTTGCTGAAATTCATGGGTCAAGTACTTTTTCCTTCCTTTAGAGAGCACATACATTTATCTGAGAGTAAACTTGTTGGGTGTGTGGGGGGGAGGACAACGACAACTGAGCTTCCAATTACAGTAAACATAGAGAGAGATCATACAATTATAACTCGAGGGCTTTTAATTATCCTACATAATAATTTTCTATCATAAATGTAAGGAGCAGAGGGTTTAATTTGATCAAAAAAAAAAAAAAAAAAACCTACTCAAATCCTGGTCGTGAGGAATGTATCCATAAACTTTACTTAGAAATGAATTTGCATAAGGGATGAAATGGAAAGGATATTACACTTGTCACATATGATGTGTACTACATGTATGCTGGTGGATCGTTACATACTTAATTAATATTATTTGATCAATAATCAACAACAGAGCAATTATATTGTAATATGTACATGCATTTACATACCCTGAAGTCAATGATAACTAACTAGGCAGGCAGCACATATCAAATATGCATGTATGTACTCAGAATAATAATAAAATGATATCAATAAAAACATATTGTAAATATACACTTTTATGCATAACCTAATTATTGTGGAAAAAATATGTTTTCAACTGTATGTACATACATATAAAAAAACATAGATTTAGATCATAAAAAAAACATAAATTAATCTTACTAAAATTGAATAATTGAAGCATACAGCCTTTTTGTTTTTGTTTTTTGCACACACAAAATTATGTTCATAATAATAATTATTATTTACATAAAATATCTTGCGTAATTGGCTACCAAGTGGCTATTTTAAAGAAAGTAAAGATGAGGGATTGCCACTCGTGTAGCAAATAAGTCTCATTAATTAGTGATGCTTGAATCTCCTCACCTCGGACTTGAGCTGAAAAGATTCCGACTTAAAAAAGGCTCGACCCTTGATTCCTTCAAAATGATTAAATTTTAATTTAGATGATGGCTCTAGAAGGGGTAGAACTTGCACTCTTGTCTAATTAAACAGACACGTCAGCTCCGACTCAGATTTGAAGTGAACAGTGCTCGAAGTACTTGGAAGACTCGAGCAAAAAGACTTAAAACCTGTCTCTGACTCTTACACAAAGACTCATGGGCAGTTTGTAAATTTTTCTCAGATTACAAATATACAAAATTGCAATTTAAATCTCTATCCTTTGCCTACCTCCACTCTCCATCAAGTCAATGCATCCTCTCCATTAATTTCCATCACTTACGGTACAATAAATGCAGTGCTGATGGAAAACAGATACTTTTGTACGTCTCAAAGACGAATTGGTATTATTAGAGCGAAGCAGTATACTTAAATATTAAACGCACTCAAGTGTCAATAATGAGTTATAATGTCTGCCAGCCTTCATTAACATAGAAAATATTTTTTATAAGATATCTTTGAAAAAAGCTATTTCATCGAATTATACTAATATTCATTCTTTAGGAGGATGTGCTTAATAATGAACTAATTTTCATGTATGACATAGTTGTATAATTTGTTACTAAATGTATACATCAAGACTTATTAGAGATTTGAGAAAGTTCAAATAAAGTCTCAGGTCAATATAGACAGCTCAAGTTACAAATGTGAGTAATTTGTATGGGAAATCTCGGCTTATTAAGAAATTTGTCAATATTTTTAGAAAATTATACTTCATTAAAATATGTGTAAGCAAGGCGTGATTAAAAAAGTTGCATAAAGCTACTTTAGAGCTGTAGTTCACACACTTACAAACTCTCAAAAATGCAAGTGCCAAAAAAAACACCAAATATTGGAAACAAATATTTCAAGACTCGTACTATTTATCATTCTTAGAAATAATATAAAATCAAAGGGCTCAAGTCAAATTCAAGTCTTGAGTCGCTAAGTCTGAGTGTAGTCTCAAATCAAATATCGATTCAAAGTTAGTTGACTCAAGTTCACACCTATGGCATTTGCAGGATAAACCATTAGTACAGTTTGATAAATTCGGATTGTTAAACATAGACTACTTCGAAATGGCTTGAAATCCCTTCCCCTCGATGTCACGATATTATCCTGCTGACATACAACTTTATATTGAATTTTTTTTTTTTTTTTTTTTTTTTTTTGTAAAAAGTCAATTGGTTTACTCTTGTCTCTTATCAGTGCTCTGAACATTGAACTTTCTGAACTCGAATCAAAATTTGTTGGGTTATAAATGACCTACTACACTGAAAATTGTTTTAACTACCATAAAATTTGTGGTAATTTTTATTATAAAGGCTGAGGGATGATAAATAGTTTCATCAAAATGTTTTATTTGTGGCTCAAATCATCACATCTGAGACCAAGAATTTATGGAATCAGCACTATGTTCATAGCAAGGGAGAAAAAAAAATGTTTTTTCTTTATTAAAAAAGACAATTTCAATCGAGTTGCTTTCACAACGAGACAATGACGTTCAAGAGTCGATACCAAGATATTCAATTGATCTCAAAAACCACATCACTTCCTTACCATATGCCTAAATAGTTTATAGAAGGGCAAATTTCCTTTTCTAAATACTTTGTCAGTACTTATTTTTCTTAATATGGGTAGTGTCAAATATAAAGATTCTGGAAGTAATTTTTGTGAGAACTTATTTTATAAATTTGACTTTTCCATTAGATACTTTTCTTTAAACTCGGTTTCGATTAATAAATTGGGAGCCCCGCTATTTAGGGTATCATTTAAACACTAATTATAAATTAATTATTAATCCCTTTTCCATTGGGCACTCCTTCGACTTACTTAATAACTCATGGAGACAATAATAAATAGTGACGTACTGTAAAATAAAGAAGGAAGGAAGATCCACTTTATATTTAAATTGTTTAAATTGAGTGACTGACTTTAATATTTACCCTAGTGTTTTTTATGTGATGATGACTTAAATTTCAAATTTGCATGGCTTTGTATGAATAAAATTTAAAAAAAATGATAGATCATATATATATATTAGCAATATTACTGGAATAAAAAATAATTTTAGTCATTAAGGTTATTTTTATAAGCTTGAAAATTTTCTAGCTATTTTTTCTTATGAAGTAAAAATAGCTAGAAAAGAAAAAAAAATGAAATTTTCTCCTTCTTCTGTTTTAAATTCAAGGATATTTTTAAATTGCCACAACACATGATTATATAAAGAGTTAGACAACTATGATTGTTGACCGGAAGGAATTTTATCCAATTACTGCATAATAGCTGGTTCTTTGCCAATCAGTTGTAGTTGTTTACTTCCCAGACGGAAATATTGCATACATATTTAAGAATGCAATAGATTTTTTGACAGGTAAATTTTATTTTCCTTATTTTTAATTATGAAAAGGTTCATTAATTGCAATCATAATTAAAAGCTTATTTTTTCAAGAGTAATTGACAAATTTGCAAAGTTTTTGTTTGTAGTAAATTATAATTTATGTACTAAATTATGACTTCCCTCTCCTCTTCCTCTCTTCAAAAAACAACGAAAGAAATCAGAGAACATTCATACCTACCCTAAATTTAATTGGCTTAATATTAAAATGGATCAAATTGCTAACTATAAAATCTCGTAAAAGGAATTTCAATATGCAAACATCTTCTTTCAATAGACCTTTAAAATCATGGGTGCCTTTAGGGTTATATCAAAATGAAATTACGACAGTTTATAATTACTTCAATAAAAATATGATTCCTCATTGACTTTCGTTAAATATTTTGAAATCATATTTAAACTTTTTCGAATCAAGATTTTGGGTTGTTGTTTTTTTTTACGTTTGACGATTTCAATTTTAGCCATCTAAAAAAAATTTGTTATAGACATTAGACCCATGGAAACCCTCTCGCTAATCTCCTTAAATACAAATTGAAAGTGTTCAAGATATCTTTGTAGTATCCATGGTTCAAGATAACATTTCCTATCGTCTAGATAGAGCAGAGTTATACAAAAGGACGTGAGAGTTGACATGGGCAAAATATTGAGATAGTGTTGAGTTTAAGGAAAGAAAGAAAACATCAATTGGTACCACCTCATTAAAAATCAATTTGAATTCAGTCTACTCTGTATCGTAGGAGCGAGAATTTGTCACAATGTTAAGTAGTTAATTTCTTATTATTGAGAAATCATGATGAAGAAAGTGAGCCCCTTTTGTCTGGATTTCTGACAATTCAAGCTCTTTTCAATCCTTTCAGTTTCTAAAAGTAGCTAAGTATTATTTAATATTGTCAAATAACAATCAGATGATAAAATTCAAAGGTACCAGATAGTAATTGCAAGCACACTCTCTCACCTCAACAAAATGTATATACGTAGATAATTGTTTCTTTGCTCTAATCTAATAAATCACAACATCTTGCGGCTATGAATTTTTTGTTAGTTCTCTTATGCCTTATTAGCTCCCCAAGGGCTACCTATCACTCAATAACAACTTTCGATTAGCCCAGGTCAAGAGTTCATTGAAAAAAGCGATAACATAACTATTATTAATAATTATTTAGTTATCGCTGGTTTTTTTTTTTACCCAGGTTATGACTTTGGCGTGAAAATTTGGTATACACTCTATTTGTAATTATTTAGTCTGAAATAGGCTATTTTATAGTAAGATTTTATAACTAAAATATTGAAAAGGAGTTAGAGTAATAGGTCACCTTCCAATATATTGGCTTTCCAAGTGTTTCACTGCTAGAAGTATCCGATTTCAATTTACATGTCTTGGATTTACGAACAAGTTTCTCATCCTTTGACTAGGGCAAAGATACAAAAACTTCTCAACTTGTTGTAAAGATATATTTATTTGTAAGAAACAAGCTTTTAGTCCAGTTTGGATTGGGTCAAACACTTATTCATACAAGATATTGCTCCATTTAATTATGCTGAAATATTTTTGGTTCCAGCACAAACAATCAACATGATATCTTATTATGAGAGCAACACATTTCAAATAAATATATGTAATCTAATCTCGAGAAAATAAGTTCATTCATTTTTGTAAATATATATATTTAGTCTTGTTTATATTATTATTATTCTACTACTAGGAACTTAAGGAGATCCATACCCTAAGAAACTATAATTGAATGCATATATAAAGAAACAAATAGAAAATTAATACCTCTCATCGTGTTAAAAAAGTCAAATGTGTACTTCTTAAATAAAAACAAATATTGAATATTTTACAATTTGTGGGAAAAATTAAAAACATTTTGAATTGAAAATTGCCTGAAAACATATTACAGCACAAAAATTAAGGATATGACTCAGTATTTTAAACAAGGAGGATTGGATCATCAACGAAATCATGAATCACAGTAAACACGGACTATTTAGGTGGTGTATTTGAAATATAAAAAAATATAATGTTATCATTGCAAAGATAGATTTGATAGTATGTACTAATCAAGGAACGCAAACATTCGTAATTCGAGACAAAGTATCATATTTATCAGAAGAATGAATACCTTTGTATGTACTTACATATGTTTGTAGATTCTAAATATAATTATTTACATATACCTATGTAGATAGGCATTCAATAATCCTTCTTGTCCTAATGAATCATTGGAGATTGCAAAAAAAAAAGGAAGAAAAATGATTCAATCTACATAAATGTGATCGATGATTCAAATACAAAAATTAATTGAAAATGATTTTATGTTATATGTAATACATAAAATTCCTTTAAGACATGAAAATATTATATATCGGAATAAAATGTTGAAATGATGAAATGATTTGACTTTGGATAAGGTGAATTTTTCTGTACAAAAACTAATGAATACATCTTGATTTTTTTGTGTGAGTATTATATGATTTTTAATGGGATTCTTAGAGTTTAGTGGTGTGTCTCACTTAAACACATAAGACAAATAAGCAGCCTTATGGGCTCATCATTCTAAAATCACCTTCAATCATTAATTGAAATTGAGTTCCAACACCTATGGATAGTGGTACACAGCACCAGGAGTTTGAAAATAATGGACAATTATCACTTATCAAAATGAAGGGGTTTTGTGAATTCAAACATTTCCTGTTTGTGGGAGAGAAAATGGCGGGAATTACAATTTTTTTGTGGTATTTCCACTCCCACAAACAAGATGTACACGGTCATGAAATGCACAAATTCAACTTGAGGGATACTATGTCTTGTAAATATTTTGTGCGATGACGTGAAAAACTGTGACAAAGAAATCATAGGATTCTTTGTTTGTTAAACCACATAAAATACCAGACTTTCTTAATTGCTATGCATACTTGTAAGGTCATGCTTTTCAATAGGTGTTACTACAGATCCACGTCACTCACATCTAGTGGACCTAGAATTTCATAAAAAAATTTGCTTTTGTTCCTATTACATTTGTAATTCGAAAAAGCCTTTGCTATAAGCTATCTTCCTTTTAAAGGCCTTTGAATTGGATTATAGATATGATTGTACTCGGCCAAAGGGAGTTTCACCTTCATAATTTAAAAGTTACAACCAATCAAGGGAATATAAATTAGTCATGGGGCCCATTCATCCATTAGTATTAAGGCCTTAGAAAATGAATACCCCGTAAAAAATATATATTAGACTTAAAGACAACAAATCTTGGCCTGAAATATTCTTGGCCCATTCTTTAAATTCATGGGCCCAGCTGGAGTAGGTCTCCCTCAGATTCGTCCACTCTCAAGATTTACTACATATCTGATACAATATTATATCTATTTATAAATTACTGGTATGATCTATTCAAGTCTAATAATCCTATATGTGCCCCTGATTAAATTTATATACTTGTTACTATGTAACAAGTTATATAAATTTCGAAAAAAGAAGGGAAAAAAAGCTGTATGTTACAACTTTTGGACTACTATCTATTTAGTAGTTGTAGGCATACTACAAGAGTAATGTGTATCAATAGCTGACAAGAAAATAATATAATTGTTGAGGATGTGCGAATATTGTTTTGTTCTGCTCGCGCTCTACAAAAGTCATATCCCTAATTATAACAAAGTACTTCAGTTACCCAGTAACCGTTCAGTAAAACTTTAAATAATGCAGAAAAGTAGTTTAACAATATTTTTTAATTTAGGCCTAATGAAAGTATTTGTTAATCATATAAATAATGGGATATTTATACATCCAACATAGCTAATACATAATCATGATGACCTTTCCCGGTTAATATCTATGATTATGTTCTATAGAACTGAGTATTTCATGGAATGGCTTTTTAAGACGGGACGTTAAAAATTTGGAAGGGATGCAGTTCTTGATACCTATTAGCATATTTCTGATGACTCATGGTTAGATTGTTATATTTCTGTTGCTTGTAATATAAGAGGAATCATGAGGAAACAAGGATGCTCGTTGATAGTAAATATATTAATGTGGTCAATGTATCTTTGTACACATGTGCGACTATGGGTCTATGTAAAATATGCATGTAAAAATCCAGTGCTGTGTAATATTTTATCTGTCTTGGAATATATATATATATATATATATAATTGTATATATTACCTATCATATTCGTTCATACCTATATTATATATACTCAAGCACAAAAAAGGAGCGGACACAATCAGCCCATAAATTAAAAAATCATTCATATACATATATATGCCTATGTAAGTTATAGTTATTTATTTAATGAAAAGTCTTGGCTTGCTCCATGAAAATAAAATATACCTATTTAAAAAAAAAATCCTTTGAGAGCCTCAATAGGTAAAAGATAAAGTCATTATGTTTGTCTTTCCGACATTTAAATGAGACATCTTCTATAGTTTATGTTCCATTGGGGCATTAAATTTCTTAAGTAATCAATCAACTATTGATGATGACAGTTAATTACTCATGTTATTTCTAGGGAATAGAACAACTTTTTGGACTCAAGTATAATGAATGAATTTGAGTGAAATTAGGAAGATAAAAAAAATCTGTCTCTGATAAAATTTGCTCTTTGATTAATTAACCAAATTGGCTTTGGACCCTACCCTATTCTTGATTAAAAGAGTATCATAAAGGGCTTATATAATTATTATTTATTTAAAGTCCAATGTCGTGTAATTTAGACATATGTAAATTCATACACAGTCACAAAGTTTAAGCAGAACGGGCATGATTTACAATTTGGCACATACGTCACACTTTCTCTTTCTATCTTGTTTTTGTTGAGTTCATCGATTAATAGCAAACAAATATTGAAATTCAAATCTATCAACTTCTTAAATATTAAAATGTTGAAGGACTCAGTATCTTGAAATCTCTATTGTAGCATCAAAGGAACTCTGAGGCCTTGCGAACATAAGCTACAAATTTGTCCTAATATTGATGCATGATCGGAGTTTTTAAGACTGATTTAAAAAATAAAATAAAGAATGAGATCCTTTTCCTGATTCAAGACTTAACATTGGTTTGATATTCAAGATCTAATCAGAAGATGTTTAATGGTTCTCGGATTCATATCTCAGTCTAATTACACTGATTAATGAGCCTTTTGGGAGTTAAATAGACTTCTGGACCGTGACAAACAGTTCAAGAAACAATTTTCTAACTCCTCTCTATACAAGATATTTTTATATATGTATAACTATTTTGCTCCCAAATGACTAATTTATTTATTAATAAATCATTTTCCAACGACGTAAAAACAAAATGTGTACCTTTAATTGATCACGCTCAATTTATCTATTGCCCTTTGCACGTTTTAAAATACCCACAATCCAATGTATCTCATTTAAAAACAAAACAATGTGAAATCAAATAGTATGATTAAGAATTAATTTAGTAATTCCATTTGGAATTAATTTAATTTACACAAGATGACTTGATTACAATGCAAAAAATCTCTGCTATTCGTAAATTAGTTTCAATCTACTAAATGAATGTAATACGAGTACTATTTGAATAAATTTAAAAGAAAAATATGTACATTTTGTTGCTATGAACGACTCAGATTTTATTGTTTGATTTCGTCAATTGCTAAATTGATCAACTAACTTTTATTATACCATAAAGTTATATTTAAAAGGAAGCTCTCAAATATTTGTACACTCACCAACCTTACCAAATGAATTCATTAATTTGATCAATGAAAACGCCATTCGAGTCCTTGGATGTGGTTCCATGGGGCTTGAATGGCAATAAACACGTAGTTTGACTGTCGTAAGTCCATTTGTTGATATTCGTGCAAAATAAATGTTTTAGTGTATTTTTGTTTTTGTTTTCAATTGATTTTTTATTAAGTATTAATTAAGAAAATATGTGGGGTCTTGTTGGATAGGTGTCAGGGCAAAATAGTCATAGGAAGAGAAAGAAAGAGAACTCAGTTTAGCATCATGTTACACAGATATACGTTTTACAATGCATATGTAGAAGAAACTAATATACACAGGCACATATATATATAGCAGTATTCTTAAATACAAGCAAAAAACGCTTGCAAAAACATGCTTCTAATAACACTCGATTAAAATTCTTTATTATGTACACTTAATCACTTGATATTAATTACTAAATACATTAAATATTATTAAATTGCTAATTTCTTTACGATTATGTGGGTTTGTCTAAGGACAAGACAAAAGGGTCAGGGACGGAATTGATTTGTAGCGTTTGAATGATTGATAAATATTAAAATATTATGAGACATTCTGATGAATCCCCTTTCTGTTAGTAACTATCATGAAATTTGCATTAATGTTGACTTCAGGATAAAAGAATTTTACATAATAGTTTTGTGTTAATTCTAAAATTTTAAATCCATTTCCTTCGAAAAACTAAACGAATTTTATTTGTCCATGGAACAATCTGTGCCTATGTCTGATATATTTAGAATACAAACTGAATCAATTTAGTTTGATAATAATATAACTTTTAGTATATATAATTTACTAAAAGTTCATAATCCAATTTTGCAGGATAGCTCACAGAGACTCAATATTATGTATGTCATCTTCAAGGCTTTGTCAAAATTTATCAAATCTATTAAATGCAATAAATACAAAAAGACACGATGCATTGTTTTGCCTTGAATACAAATAATGCCCAAATAAAAAAAAACGATAGCCTACCTAACTAATATTTAATTAACTAAATAATGCATTTTTTATAATAACTTTGATGAGGATAATAAAACAAATCATTATTCATGACGTCATCAATGATTTTTTTTCTTTAGTAGTTACTAAAAAATGTGGTATTCAGGGACGGCAGAACTTCACAACGAGCTTTTTGGGATAAACAAAAACATACTGTATTTTCCCTTCAGCTGATCTTCATCAGTTGACTCCTCTGATTTAAAGCAGCTGACTCTACGTGTTATGAACTCAAAAAGGATATTATTATTTATGATTTTGACGTATAATAATATATTAAATTCTGCGCCCTTTTTTTTGAATTTTGATATACAAGTACTAACGATTGATTTGTATATTGATAGAATTTATAAATATTGTATTGTATATCAAAATAATAACTCTGCCCAATATTAAAAAGTTGGCAACAAGGAAAATACAGAAGTGTAGTTACCACTTGTTTTTCCAAATTTTTCCTTTCCCTTTTGTGAGTCGATGTTGCGAGTGAACAAAAAAGCTCGACGTGCTTATTCATGAGGTGAGACGGGGCAATATTATAAAATTTTATCATATTGATGATAAATTGGATTTAAAACTTTTTATTGTTATTGTTTTTTAAGTAGATGGCTCAATGGTTCTATTGGCATCTAACCGAGCTAGAATGGAATCCTGGATCCTTGATTTGAATCAACACGGACTAGCCTAGGGGATACCATCCCCCAAAACATCAACACTTCCCATATATTTTTTGGTCAGCTGTTGATTTGTCTGTACTTCTCTTCCTCGTATCAATGTTTGTTCTACTCGAATTAGCTTTTATTAAGGTGTTCACGTATTTCTAAAATGAAAAGAAGAGTATTCTTACAGTTGTTGGACAGAGGGTATAGGGCGTCATTAGACAACCCCTTAATTTCGGGACTTTATTCCTAAGAAAGGTTGAACGATTCAATGAAGATTGCAATGAGTAAGATCCTTTCAAATCAAAGGGTATACAATAAGGCGTTGCCTCCCCGCTAAGTCTATATTGAACAGACAGGAGACTTGCCATCCTTAAAAAGGGAATACCTCGATATGACTTTTGAAATAAGGAGTTATGCACTCTTGTGAAATCGATTAAAGGATATTAAGGATAATTGCAATGATTATAACTCATGCTAAACATATGTATTTATAAACAATTCCATTCCGTTTCTTCCTTCTTTCTTTCTTTCAGATTGATTGCAGCAGACCTTTTTAATGCCTTTGGCTTTGTAAATATGACTCTATAGTATTAAAAACAATGGCATGTATGATGATTAGAGTGTGGGTATGTATGTATGCTCACATAACCGGTTTAGTATGTACATACACAGTGTCTCACATGCATATGAATTTGCAAATATGTATTATAATTCACTTGTGACATTTGATAATGCATCATTAAATGACATTCACAAAACTAACTTTTATGTTATAATGTTACACATTATAAAATAAGACTTTACTCCTCGCTGCAGATCCTTTTTGTTGCTCTAGTTCAAATTAAGAGTGCCCAAGAGCTACTTCCTTCAAGACATGTATGTACATTCTATATAGACTTAGAAGGAATGATTGATTACGCTATGTACTTATATTTGAAATTCATGGCGAGTGAGTGACTACTGAGATCATGAGTAATGTAGAGAAATGATGTCATCCTTTGAAGTATGTTTTATAAATAGAAAGTTAAGTATTATGTACATACATACACTAAGGACGTACCTATACCTAAGAAGTGCCTTAGAAACAAGGAGAGTATACATGGAGTTTTCATGGAATAATTAGGATCTTTTTGAGTACTAAACAAATATTTGATCAATGGAGAGGAACAAGCCAAATTAAACATAAAATTACAATCGATGCATTGTGTACATGTTTTTGTTCTGCTTGATTCAAGAATTGCGTCAATGGGTATGTAATTAGCTAATTGTACTTATTCATGTCATAAGTGTCTATGAAAAGTCTCCATTTGACAGAGATAGGGACTCGCACATTATACTCTGTCTCGTTTTGATTACGTAGATAAGTATAATCAATCTAAAAATTTCAGAAATCGATTCAAATTCAAGGATTTGGGCTTGAAGAAGAAGAATTGAGGCTTTTGAGACTCATAAACGTCCTTTATTTTAAATAACCATTACTATTTAAACGCAATTTTTTCTTTTTCAATAATTTCATTTTAATATTTTTGAGGATGACTGAATTAGCAGAGCTGGGGACTCGTCTATACTCACGACTACGACTCGAGTTGCATTTAGTTCTAATTAAACTACAATTCAAACTCTTGAATAGCTCTGTCCATTGGGCGCACATACTTCAACATATAACTTATCAATGGACAAATAAAAAGTGTCAATTATTATCATTATTGATTAATTCATTTTTGCAAATTTTAGCTTCAAATGTATGTTTATATTATATTTGTATTAACTCTAGCAATGAAAATAAAAGGTAAAATTTAACATTATTTTGCTTATTTGCAAAAATTTACATATTACGTCATGTTAATACAGTCGTTTTCCTTCTTTCACTATGTATGTAGTGAAAACATCTTCATTTTTATAAATTTATTACCTATTTCCACAACAATGCGTCCAATAACTAATAGATTTCATAATATACTTACATTTATTGCTAATTAGTATGATTTAATAAGTAGAACGTTTCCTACAACAAAAAAAACAAAAAAAAAAACATGCTGAGTAGGATGCAAGTTCAAAGGAGATTTTTTATTCTTTTTTTTTTTTTTTGTTATTTGGATCAATGATCAAATTTCAAAAGAATCAAAAATAATAAATAATTGACTAATTTACATAGTAGCTAAGCAATCTATTTAAATGACTGACATTAAATAATGTAATCATAGAGGAAAACAAAACAGAGTAAGCCTTCCGTCAATGATTATAAAATATAAACTTGATCCAATTTATAATTACATATAACATAGACCTCAATTCTGAATATCTTCACTTTATTGGATGATAAAGAATAATTATTAGAATAAAATGTTATGAAAAGTAGTTAAAATTCAATTATATTTTGTATGATGATTGGTTCTAGAAACACAAAATTTGCCAAAAAAAAAAAGCTATTGACCCATTATGAGAATTCCCATTCATGTTGCTCCGATGAATTTAAATAATTGAGTGGTCATTTCATGTTCAAGACTCTTTGATTATGAAACAATGGTGTACTTAGATTTTCATACCAAAGGAAAGGGGGTATAATTAGCTACTCAGACCCTGTTAATGCGGTTTTTTCTATGTTTTAAAGAGACTTTGGGATCTCAAAATCCCACGACCAATTTTTACATCATGCCTTTAATATACACAAGTAAAAGGGGGGTTTGAGGCCATGATTTTTTTGAATGAGTGACATTTAATTGGTTAGTTTGTTTTTGGAGGGGGGGGGGGGCTAATAAACAAAATTGGCTTAATATTTGAGCTTTATTCACAAGTTTAAATATATATATATATATATTTATGTATATCAAATGAAAACGCCTCACTTCACATTATTAAATTTTGAATTTGTATGTTAAGATTTAATTAAGAACACTACATTTAGCATAAATGAAATTGGCCATATATAATATAATTAATAAAAATCAGCTTATGTCTGTCAAACTGTATTGCGAGATGATTATCTAGACCCAATGGTGCTAGAGGTGCTCAACTTTCAGAGGGAAGGAAGGACGTCTAATTATTACCGTCCCTAGGTTACAGTTTTACAAAATATTTCTCATCTTTTTTTATTAACCTAAAATTTGGTGTTCCTCCACATTAGGTCACAGCCCCACTGATATGTGCCACACACTCCGAATTAAAATTCATTTCTACTCCTTCCTGCATTACTTCTTTCTTTTCATTCAGGAATGTTTCTGATTTGTATTTTAATATAATGCAATTAAATAAACCGTTTAAGATACACAAACATGCATGTATGCCTCTTTCAAGTATTTAGTTTATTAAAGATTTTGACGTCAGTAGAATAAATGGTTCTTGTTCTGCTTAATCAAAAAGTATAAAAAATCTTGTTTTAAACGATGGTTGAGTCGGTTTGAGATTAGTGGCTTTTGTAATCAAATGTAAATACTGCGAATTGTCCGCATAAAATATTAATAATAATTACCCATGTGTTATTCTCTTTTTCATTCATTTGGGTGTTTAATGAGCCAACAAATTTATAACTAATATGCATGTGTGTATGTATATTCTGATGTTTGCATGCATTTTAAAGTGGGTAAACAGGTCCGGAGATTACGAAAAGTAGTATTTAAGTTATTTCCATTGTAAACTTAATCATTGTTTTCTAGAAATACTATCGACGTCTCTTATGACACAAACATACAAAAATAATAAATAGGCAAATGAATCAAATGATGGTACCTATGACGGAACCGATATGGGTGGGTACATGCCTAGCTGAAGTCTCTTCTAATTCTAAGAAAAGCGTCAGGCATTTCTAGAAAAATGGACAAGCCCACAGTATTCTGCATTCATTCATGGGCTCCTTTTTTTTTAAATGATGCTTTTATGGCTATAATTAGCAAAAGCTTTAAGTGTTCCAGAATAAGACATTAAATACCACTATCATAGTACAAGCCTCTCTCTATATATATATATGTATACTTACAACCATTATGGTCGACTACCACATTAAAATGTTAGTAAATACATGTATCTTATAAATGTACTACCTACATATATGTATATGTACTTGTTTTGTCAATTAGCTTATTGAATAAATGAGATAACTTTATGCTTATTTTCATTCCATTTACATACTTCAAGTCATGATGATAATCATGACTCTGTTGTTGTTTGTTTTTGCTCAGAGTGAACTTTGAGACTATGGTTTGTTCGAATTACACGGTAAATTTGAACACATTTAGACGGTTTTTAATGATTTTTTCTCTTGTAGTCATTCATGTAAGTACCTCCTAATTAAAGGGATTTGTAGACTTTTTAAAATGGTGCCTTCAAAGTAATACACTGAATTAGTGATTGTATTTCATTGTTAACTACTATTAAATGGGAGAGTGATGTCTTAACTTGTAGCACAATAGACAGGAAAATTGATTTATACGTGAACCATTTGGCTTTTAGGGACGATGTTCACATTTGGCATTGCCCATTTTCATTGAATTGTCGATAAGAATTTATATTACAGAACGAAGCTAATTATAGTTGGTTACAAAGCTATGAGTGTGTCTCGTATTCCAAGGTATCACTGTACTAATGCACTTTTTTAGCTTTCTCCTCCTCTCTTTATCTGAATTGAATATATCCATCTAGTTACCTTTTAAAAAAAACTTGATTCCTAAAAGTTGATTTCTACTCCATTATTTCCTAATTTGCCAAATGGAAAACATCAATACATAAGGGACATTATTTTTATAACTAAAGTCATTATTAAGATGTTTGTGGGTTTGTGTAAATTATCAATAGATAAGAAGAAAAAAAAAACCTTTCACCATTGGTTTACAATATAATATAATATAAAATAAATTGAAGGGTTTATAAGTGCAATGAATTTTATTTTATATAATCAATGACTATCAATATAATATATGACCATTTAATTTATAAGATACATTTATTTTGTCTTGGCAATGAAATTAAATTACAATTTTGCAAAAAATTTAAACTAATAATAATTTATAGTGATTTGCATAATATATTTACGTGTTTATTTTAGCTTTTGTTGGTAAATACCTTAATATCAATTAGTGATGTATCAAATATCACAAAATGTAGTTATGGGGATTTGAACCATTACTAAGTTTGTGGATGTCGAAGCAAATTATTCGATACATCACTGTTCATATAGTTTTAGAAGTCGAGAATCTAAGGAGTTTTGGTAAATAGGGAACACGGGACCCATTCCGTAGTAGGTAGGGCTAGTTTTACCAAAATGACGTCACATATTGATATAAAAAAACCTAATAACGTAACTTTAGTAACGTTATTTTAGGGTAGCTAGAACTGGAGTATTTTAATTGGAAAAAATAAATCAATAAATCTCCTTAGTGCTTCAAAAAACCTTAGTGAGGTGTCCCTAAAGTTGAATCAGATAGGAGGAAAAAAAGACTCCACATTTTTCAAACTGCAGACACGAATTATTTCAGTCACCGCACGGCTGCGATTACTGCATGCATTATCAACAAAGATGCAAATGTACTTTCAAAATGCAACGTGAATGCTAATGAAGGTAATCCATGTGCATCACAAACATAAATAAACAGGAGACACGTCATTTTAAAAATGATTTCTTTTTAGTCGCTATCTTTATACAACACCAAGGTTTCATGACAGACTTTTTTATTCATATTATCTATTATTAGAAAAATAATTAAAAATAATAGAATTTTGATGAAATGACCCAATAGAGCAGTTCCTATGGTTAAAATTAAATCATGAAATCCATTTATTTCTGCAACAATTCGAAACCCATTTATTGTTAATTGATTTTTTTTTTTGCAAATACTTACATACATATTATGTATGTAAGTATTTGCAAAGTAGACTCATAAATAAATATATATTCATAAATTTAAATATGTACACGTAGACAAAACGCAAAAATTAGTGCAACTAGAGACATATTCCCATGCATATGTAAGTAGAAAAAATATAATTATGTTCCTTATTAAGCAATTAACAGCAAATGACTTTAATGACTATCGATCCGTTTGTTAGATGTGACATTTATTCATACTTTAATACTCTATCTATGAGTCAACAGCAAATGTGGAATCATTAATATTTTTGTCACATTAAGGATATTGAAAAACGTGTTTGAATCTTCACTTTTATTCCTTACTTTGCAAAAAGTGAATTTTATTAGTCTTGAACATATATATTTGTGATTTATCATCATAATTAAATGGATTACTTTTACAAAAGGATGGAGTACACCTGTTTTGCAACAGGCAATCAAAAAAAAAGAACAAAAATAAACTTTATGCAATCTGTGTAAATATAAATTGCAGTGTTTAAAAGTACCATGAAATATAATCAAGATTTTATAGCATTTCCTTTCCCTCTCTCTCTCTCTCTCTCTCTATTTTTGACCTTCAATTAAGTCGATTAATTATCATAAATTCTCATTAACTATAATATATGCATGGGAAATATAAGTACCTAGATATACATATATTAATGTTCACTTAATATTTATAATGATAATAATCCTGACTCATGGCTTAAAATGACAAAAGAACGTTACGCTGAGGCGATTTTAATTTGGTGATGTCTCTGTTTTAATATAACAGCACGATGTGATCTTTCTTGTGTCAGCTCTCAACTTTTCCTTCTTTAGCTCCCCCCCCCCCCTAAATGCCTAAAATCAGTAGATAGTATGTAATTAGCCAATTTTTACCAACTGTTGGGCTATTCTTCATTAAATGGCTGATTATAATTATTATTGCTCACAGCTTTAAAAGATCTAATTTGATTTCAGCCAATCAAAGTTGTTCTAAAATGATAATCGACAGTTGATACCATATAAATTTTCATAATGGTGGGATAAATGATTGGTAAAAAATAATCATTAAATGGAAAGATAAACATAGAAGAGAGGGGCTGCTTGGCATAGTAGTAGATCACAATTATTACGTCTCTGTTATAAATTCAACTTGAAAAAGAGGTAATAACCAGATATAACCCAAATAGTCCAGACAATGGGTTCTGATTTGTGTACATGTATTTGACTAATTGAATCCAAAGTGATTGAGACTATCTCTGTTACGAACTGAGACATTTTATTCCATTTTGCATTTAAATAGTTGTTTTGAGGAATTAAAAATGATATTGCGACGAATAAGACTAACCTATGGAGGAACCCGGACAGATCGAATCCGGACTAAACGGGAGGTATTGCTTTATGCACGTACAACTACTCAAGTTCAAATAACTAAACTTCATTAGAAGAAATCTTGAGCACAATATTCCTTTTGTTCGGGGAAGTCAATGGCTCAGTCTTGGCCAAATCGTGTCTCCTTCAGATTTTTCTTTCTCCATGAATATCATATCACAATGATTTATTTGCATCTACATTTCTAGTATAAGGATACTCAATAACAAATTGCCATTACGGTTTGAGAGAATGATGTAATTGTTTAGACAACTATCCACCGATTTGTAGGCTTTTTTCTTTCTCTTTTTTGAGGAAAGATTGAGAAATACAATCAAAAATTGCTTTGTGATATGAATCTGAGGATATCCTTTGTATTTTTATTGAATTCTATGCTCTGATATAACTACTTTTGCACATTTACAATTAGATGTAACTATGTAAGGACTACTTATTCAAGCTGGTTCAAGTTCTCCTCTAAGAGTTTTGACAATTAAAGCAAATGTTATCAAATATATACAGTTTGTATTAAATATACGTACATGTACTAACTGTCCTATCTACATATAGTCAACACTATTTTGCAAGTACAAATATCCAGGCATATTTTTAGGGAGAGAGAGGGTCATTCATTTTTCAAAGTGAAAAATGACCTTAAAGGAAAAATATAAATATCTATTTAACTTCGCAAATTAAATTCAATCTATCACATAGTATGTACAATATATGTATATATAATTATTCACTTCATTCCTGGCTCATGAACAATTATTCTATGAGCTTATTTTTTACCTATATTTACAGGATACAATATGCACTTATTTTATGCTTCCTTTTTTGATATGCATACATAAAATTTATGTATATGTACATATAGGTATATGAAGTGTTAAATTGCAAAAAAATAAATAATAATAATAAAAAGTCATTAAAATGGAAGTTTGAAGAAAATATACCAAGTTATAAGTTAGGTATAATGCATATGAGACTTGTATGTATGTAGGTATGCTACACCATATCCCTGCGTATCCCAAGTCCCAAGGTCATGATTGGAAAAAAGTTTGTGATGGATTTCATTGAAGTATTTGTCTTCAAGTGTGATACAAATAAACATGGGCAAAATGTTGAGAGGACGTTGAGTTTAAGGAGGGAAAGAAAAGTATCAGTTGGGATGCCTATCTTGATAATCAATTTGAACTCAGTCTGCTCTCTGCATCGTTGAGTCTAGAGCTTGCTACAATTATAAGTAACTATTGTGTAGCATTTAATAATATCAAATAACACTGCTATTTCATGGTATTTTCACCATTTATCATTCATTTAATAATGAAGTTCCTTCAAAATTGTTTGGAAATAAGTCCATTTTATCACATAAACATATCAACTCCATATATTGGAGCTCACAGTTGATTAAGCAATTTATGACATGAGATAAAGCAGTTTTTAGTTTTTATTTGGTGAATCAATATCTGTGCATCAATGAAATTAAAATATTTGGCTCATAGCTTTAAAATTGGGATGGGGCAAGACTTCTATTATTGAGAATATCATCTCAAAAATGGCATGAAGAACCCTTTTATTTTGACGGCTTTTAGTAGTGTAATAAAAGCTTTACCCTAAAAAATAAGCACTTGAATGAATGTATATGTACACACACACATAATTAGAAAATGAAATGCAAAAAGGGTCATTTGAACAAACTGCAGTTGCATTAATAATAATTATTTAATGGGACTAATTTAGAGCAACAATTGGCAATAATGTTATAATAATCATCATAATAATTACAAATGCATTATTTATCATTCAACAAGGATAATTGTTTCATTATTGTCTCTCATTCTTACTTTTTAAAAGCATCGGCATTGTGATGGAACTAACACAATGAAATATTTTAAACTACAAATTATTTAAAATACAAGATTGAGAAAATTATTATTATCAAAGTTACGTAATATAGTGCGTATTTGAAACTAAGAAGTAGGTGTTGTTGAGTCAATGAAAAATTAATCATCGTATTATAAAAGATCATAGGTAGGTAGGTGTTGTCTTTATGTAAGCTTAGAAAATTTGGAATAAAATTAGCCCAGTAATGATATGATCTTCATAACATCTCCCAACCTTTCATCTTAAAAGAGAGAGAGAAATATCTAAGATCAGATGGCGGTTAACATTTTATTCCTTGTTCAGAAAATTTTTAATTCGAGATCAACCACTAACTGAACGGAAATATCAACAGCTGCTAAGAGTGGGTTTTTTTTCAGCTGTTGATTTGTACACCCTTCTCCTCCTTAACTAACTCAAATTATACTTTTCAATGTACATATATGAATAACCCAACTAATAAATGAAAAGTTGGTGAAGAGTGGCCCTTTTGCACATATTTACTTCTTGAGAGATTCAGAGATACGGTGAAAATTACTACGTGGCGGATGTGTTTTTAACGTTGATTTGTTGAACTTTAAATTAGTTATTTCTGTTTAAGCCCAGCAGTTGAGAAGAATGGGGACAGAAATTGCCCTTCAGGGCAAGCAAAAAAGTATTAATGTCCTTATGAATTGTGAATAAGCAAAGTAAAACTGATGAAAAAAGATGAAGGGAAAATACAATGTATGTTTGTGTATCTCGAATACCCGAGACAAGAAGTATGTAGAAAATGGAGAGTTGACAAGGAATACCGATTTCTTTTTTCATATTTGTGACCTAACGCCGTGAGCTAAAGCAAAATCTTTTTTAGCTGCCAGCAAATAATTAAATAATCAAAAGATGAATATAAATTTGTCAAGAAGAGAACTTAATATATTTATAGTTATACATAGTTATAATATAATAAATGAAATGAGTGACTTAATGATTTGTAATGACTCAAAATATATCCTTTTGCTGAATGTAAAAATTACATCACAATCCCTCAAAAATTTTGAGGTAATATTAGAACGTCGTCTCAAGGATCTTCTTTTTTTTAAGTATGTAATCCCTTCATGTCTGGCGACATAAGCAGTTATATGTACATAGGTATATCATGTACAATGTTCCTACAAGGATAGATACAATCGTGATGATGAGTCATGAGGAGTACATACACCTATCAGAAGAAATCTTTGGCAATCAAACTCTTTCATCACAAGGGAGAAAAAACCCTTTGACGGATCATGTATCTAGTTCTTATAAATAGTTGTAGCTGATAACCTTATGGGTATACACACATACAACTCTGTTATACAAACTATGAATAATAGCCTATTATATTTATGGGTGTGTAATGACTTGAGAGACTTTTAAAGTCTTGCCTATCCTAATAAACAAATCATGAGTGTTTGAAGGAAGTGAAATCATTTCTTTAGCATTTATCAAATGTTAAAATGTTATATATGTATACATACATAAATAATATTATGCAAAGAATCGTTTTGCCAAATGTTTTTTACATCTACGATGAATAAATTTGTTTATCAAAATCTATCAATGAATATGTGCTAATTTGTTATGATGAGAACCTCATTTTCATTGCATTACCTTGAAGGAGTATAAATTCATATATCTGAGGTGTTTTCCCTTGATTACAATACATTTTTTGAAAATGCGTTACAGTGATCAAATGAATAATTTAGAGGTGTTGTAATAAATTAATCACAATTTGTAGTCCTATTCACAGGATATAACAAAAGCACAAATGCATCCCCAACACATTACCGATTCAGCTATTGATAGCTCTAATCTTATATTTGAATAGTGTTTTATTCCTAGGTGTATTTGTTACACTCCAATAAGCTAGAGGGCTCATTTGTGAATGTCCCTGGAGTTAAATATTGTATAAAAGTTAGGAATAATGACTTGACAGTTCATTTCGGTCCTTTTTTAAAGGGATCCAATCAAGATCCCTATGTGCAGAATGCAAGATGTGCGTTTATGACGTGTGGAAGAAATTAACATACGAGACAGAGGTTCTTAATTGAAAATGGCAAAATGGATTGAACTGAGGTTCAATCTAATAGGTGGATTTAAGTTATGATTGCAAGGTTCTAAGCCTTACAGCACGATTGTAAAAGACTCAATTGAGTAGAATAAATATCAAATTATCCATAACAAACAATCCTGTGACTTTAATTAATGTATGTATTGTTGGAATTATATATGTAAATAATGCATCTCTTTATCTATTAATCAAAAAAATCAATTTGGTAGATTAAGGCTCGTTTCTACCACCATAAGAGAGGTGTCATTATTATTTAGAGACATGCTTTTAAGGACTCTCTAACTTACGTACTCAAATTAATTATCTTTAAAATATTCATATAAAAAGTGTTATTAATGTAATGAAACTATCCAGATAAATAAATTATTGGAAGTAAACCTTAAAAACATGTGACAGAGCCATGCTTCAATGTTGAATTCATGTAATAATATCATTCCATAGACAATCATGTCTATAGAGTTCGATCACAAAACCTCCCATTTGTTTAAAAGAAAAGATAGTGCATTCTAAAATATAGGGAGTCCTTAAAATTACGATTGTTCCAAAGATTCCGACATTGGAAATGAGCTCTATGTAAAAATTATCCAAATGAGCCTAATACAAATTATTTATTTAATCTCTGAACATTTATACAGTACACAGACACAGTTGTATGATTATATTAATGTTGAATTAACCTTCTCAATGGTCAAGAGCATTTCTTACATGTTGCCACGATTTCCGACTAACACAATGAAGCCAAGTTTGCATAATAGTGTGCAAAATATTAAGAAATTGTATTCTATCGTGACTATTTTCAAATTAAAAGGCTTCCAAATCATAAAAAGTATTAATACAGTAATATTAACGGTCCTATTGTGTTTGAAAAGATTCTACTAAACACTGATGCAAATATATTGTAATGATAACATTAATAATAAAATTGTAATTTGTACTAATAAAGGAGAAAAAAAAAGTCTCTAATTCATGAATACGTCCCAAATTGTTTTAGAAGTTGTATCACTTATGGACGAACAAATTACCGGAAATCATTTAAAAACTCGTTATTTTTCACAGTTATTCATAAGATTACATATATATTACATATTATCAAATAATTGAAAGTGTCAATTAGTGAAAAATTTGACCTTATCTAAAGAGTACTTTTTCTATACCACATTTGTATGTGATTAATTGAGTTATTTTTTTAAAGAACATTTTGTGATACCATTTGATAAATGCATTAATTTAGCATTTTCATAGGGTTTGAAGTCGAGTCATTATTCCCGCAAAGGCTATTTTGAGACTAGTAACGTTTGAAGTTTGCAAATAATTTACATACTTTTGTGTTTTTATTTTTGTTAAATTATGTTTTTCTGTTTTTTTGCAGAAAAATATATACAAAACCTAATTATGCGTGTTCCAATTGTTCTTTTATAATGGAGTAATCTATTATATGAAACAAAGCCTTCCAAAAAGAACAAAAAAATTAAAGCTCATGACGTAAATTATTTTCACATCTTCATTTGTACGTTAATTGACCTGGGTTGAACCCACTAGGTAATGGAATCAAGATGAAATCCATATAATTCATTATAGTAAAGTAAAAGATCTTATAAGTTGTAGAGTCATACTTTCAAATTATGAGTATTCATTTATTTGTTAGTAGGTTTCATTGGCGTGAAACTCACACCAATATTACGTTGTCATGCCACATATATTATTGCCCAGGTAAGTTCTCTTGCTCAAAATCAATTTGATTCATTTCTACCCATGAACATAGAAACAGCGTTTTAGTTCAGATTCGAACATTACAGATATATACTTTAAGAGCCCTTTGAAAATAATATTCACCATTTATATTCAAAATAATAATGATATTAATTAGTTTATTGCACAGTCAGTCTCAATCAGTCAGGACACAGTCACTTTTAGACTTTTGCTTATAACACCTTTTTTGACAAACAAGCTTAGCACATTGATGTTAATTTCATTTCTCTAATCCTTTCATTCAAATATAAAAGACCCAAATCAGTTATATGTTTGCCAATTACGTCATTATTTTTTACTATTGGGTCATTTTTTTTTATTTTATAAGAGAGGAATTTACCAACTGAGTGGATCAAATTTTTAAACATTAACGAAAGGAAAGTGTAGGACGATTCGAAAAAGAAAAACAGCTGATGAAAAAATACGTTTAATTAATTTTATTATCAAGTAATTTTTTGTATTAAAAGGATTCATCCACAAATTATTTTGCATATTGACTCAGTTTCATTTTATTTTATCCTTTAAATTTCTCACTAGGCCACAAATATATTGCTCAGAAATATTTTAAATAACCCACTTCAAAAGCACGGATATAATGTCTTTTGGAAGTTTAAGCTAAAGGATTTCTATGAGGGCCTCAGAAAATGACCCACTCAATTCTATATGTAGGTAGATCAAAAATGAGTCAACTGCGTATATCTAATTGAAATCCTAAAAATACACTCTAGAGAAGGAAAAATTTCGCATTTCTCAACGCGTCGGTGGGGAAGAAAAAGTGAAAGGGAATAATAGCACATACGTAGAGTAATCTATATTTTCCATTTTTTGCAATAAAATATGTGACAAATTGCCAAATTGAAGTTTTTACTAAGACAAAAACAAAAACAAATCAAGTATGTGAGAATATAAGTATGCATTTGCAATACTAGGCATTTACTTATAAACTAATTTAGAGCATCAAATGAAAGGGAAATGTCCGCAATATAAAGTATCTTATTTCTACAAAAAAAAAAATGACTTCTACATAGATGAAGAAATCCCCCTTTTCATAAAAGAAAAACAGTCACATTGTAAGGAAAACTGCCATTATCTTATTCAAAAATAATTTTTCATGAAGCACAATTGTATCTCTCAACCTTTCCAGATGAGAGAGAAGGAGAAAAAAAAAAGACTCAAATATTAAATATATCACCTCGTGCAAATTAAAGGTGTCTGTCACACCTTTCGCTTTATGTGACTATATCATTTACATGAAAATTTAATATGCACTTTGAATCAGCTGACAACTTTTCTAACACTCCTTAACGTTGTTCTGAACAACGTTGAGTAATTGAACTCGAATGAATTCTTCTTTTTATGTGAGCAATTTGTAGTTATCTACTATTAAATGAGGAATAGTCCCACAGTTGGTAAGAATGGTTGAACTACTACCAACTGATTTAAGGAATGATTAAGATATAGAATGTGGGCCACATCATTCCATGTCTTGTATCGGGAGTAAGTTTCCTTACTTTAGTCACTTCAAGTCCATCTACCCACAAACTAGAATGTCATCGCAAGAACCATTCAGCTCTGATTTATGAACAATCATGAAAATATATACATAGCTATAAAGTTTTATAGGTATATGAAGTTTGTCCGTAATTCAAGAGTCTACTGTACTCGAAATATCTTGAAATTTACATACATTTCAATTTACATACAACATTCTCTCCAATATATGTTTGTGGATCGGTATTCAAGGTCTAACTGTATATATGTACATGGGAAAAATAAGGGCGCCTTTTTTTTTTTGTTCGTAAAATTGACTGTACCCTAAATATGCATTTGAAATTAGTTTAATTAATTGAAAGTCATTTATTTAATCACTCTCTCATAATTTTAAGCCATTAAAACTAGATAGAGGCAATAAAGTATAGTTAATGAGACTTGCAGGCGTGGGTAGGTACAGATGAACACATATTCGTAAATGTGGGACTCAAAACATGTTGTACACTTTTGAAAAAGTCCAAACCATGTATTTGTTTGTCTTTAATGAGCCCTATGAATGTTGTTACAAATTATCCCTCCCCCGGGTAGGAGCCTCTTATAAAAATATGTACTAATTTACATATTATGTACATATGTAGAATGGATTTCTTTTCTATGGAAATGTTAAATACCTTAAATTGTATGTATGTATTTTGAATTAATTAATAAAATAAAAGGTTTTTACGAATAGATATCTATTAATAAACGTCCTTTATAAATACTGGATTTCCCAAGTTGACGAGAATGGAAAAGAGAGTAGTTATTTTTCTCCTATGAGTTGGTAACAAGAGTATTTACTTACAAATGAATAGAATGTCAAGAGTGAATCCCTCCATTTAAGGGATTAGAGGCAGTGCAACATGATATTGATTTATGTCTACATACATAAATTTGCAGAAGTAGCGATGCAGAAATGACTTGCTATTATTATTATTATTATTATTATCGGATTAGAAGGGTGTTGCTCAGATATGACAAAGGTTTGCATCAAAATGCAAAATATGAGATCAACCATTAATTTTTGTACAAACAAAAATCCTTTTCTAATGTACAAAATGTCATTTGATATAAGTAAGTAAATAATATATACAAAATGAGGATGTTTTTATAATTGGAGCAACAAATGTTATATGGATGATCAAACAACGGATTCTACTCAAAAGTTGGCATTAGCTATGAATTAGGTGTATATATATATACATATATATGAAAATGATTAAGAATTGTAGAAAGTTTGCTATATTTTTAGAAGGGAATTTAGGAACTAAGGTCCCGCATAGAAAGAAAATTACAGTTATCCATGATTTATTGTCCAAACTAGATCAAGTTACAGGAATTTTATTTGGCAAGGAAAAAATAGTTATTTGGTATATAAATTAAAGCATAACAAGAATATTTAAAGATGCAAAATAATCCTCCACCATTCAGTTCATCTCTGATCCCTCCCATTAATCATGATTGAATTACAAGAATTAAAACTGTTTTTCTTCTAAAAGTAAATCTAATCAAAACGAGATCCTAGACCTGGATTTTTAATATTTAAATAAAGTTGTATTATTGTTAATTGAGCATGAAAGTAGTAGGAAAATGTCCAATGAGCGTTTGTTTCAACTTAGTTTGAAAAAGGATGGAAATCCAATGTCTTGGAGCAATGAATAACATATTTTGTGTTTTGAGTTCTTAGCCTTTTCTAGTGATTTATTACGTTAAATTACCATTAGTAAAAATGTATTTCAATAACAATATAACTTGTCGAAAAAGTTCATTCTCTTAATTATTTGACCATTTGATTGGCCCATGCATTATAAATATCAAAATGTGATTTAGTCAATCCTTTTTGAGACACTCTTAACCTCTCCTCCAAGCTTTTCAAATTGTCAATGTATGCAGCAAAGGTATAAAAGTGCCATATAAGTAAACACATATTCTTATTTGAAAAGAAGTCTAATATATGTATTTCCTTGGTCAAAATGGTATGACAATTTGCTAGTAAAACATATTAATTTCTCTTTTCATAAAAAGATAATATTAAGAAACAGATATAAAAAATGCAGATAGCTTCTTTATGTCGTTTATTTAATTACGTTGTAGCTGCTGATGGTGAACCAATTCGTTTATTGTATTTATGGAATGTTAATATAATAAATGATAGCAAATGTGATTAATGAGGCCCAATAAGGTATATTGTTATGCAAATAATAGATATATGTATTTACATATACATTTTTAAATAAATGAATATTTTTTTGTTTATTGAGTTGGCTATGAGAGAGAGATTTGACATTTAAAAGACATTTGAACAGAATAAGTAAAGATAAATAAATGTTTACCATACTTTTTTATTTCCATATAAAAATTATAAAATGCAATATGCATGCATGCATAGAGTGGCTTTTATATATACATAAGTACATATATTGCATTCATAAACAAACCATTAAAAACACACTAAGTAGAATGAACCTTGATAGAATTTGAAAAGGCGCCATTTATAATACAATTGAGACTTTTGTTATTTGTGTCATTAAAATCCATTTTAAATCCATTCTAATGATCTAAATGTGGAATGAGAATTGTATCCTGGCTAATATCTTTATCTAAAAGAGAATTGATATTAAATTTGATAGATTGAATGCGTTTAAAAGTTTGTCAAAAACAAAATCATTTTTTTGTCGTTGGTGTTTTTGTCTCCATGGATCTATATACATATGTTCATTCCCGAAAATGAAACGTTGACAAACATTTAAACTAGAATAGCATGTTTGTGAAAGGATTACTGATCCAAGGTATTACTTTGCTAAATAGTAAGCATCAATTTTAAAAAATCTATAAAATCCTGTTTATTTATCAATGACCTCGGAATTGGAGTGTGTTTGAAACTTTGAGATAAAAAGCATACAACAAAATATCTCTTTCAAAATAATAGGTACAATATGATAACACTATTGTAGCCCATTGACTTATCAAATTCCCAAGTCAAATCAATGTTTTAATGCGCATGATATTGAAATGCATCACAAAAGGATATCTCTTAATCTTTCTTACGATAAAGGAAAGACCCTAAATCAGTTGATAGTTATCAGAGAAGAGAATATCGACATTTGTAACGTCGTTACTTCTTTTAATTACGAGATAACTTATTTCATTACCTTGTATAACGCCGAAATTTAAAAAAAAAACCAACCAATTTGTGTTATCGGCCACTTTATTTACCCTATAATTGGACGTAAGATATTCTATCTACAACAACTCCGGGATTCATTAGATCCTCTCCAAAAAGGTTCTGACTTCCAAACAATCTCATATTTCAACACTTGTCTTATCAGTTGTGCAAAAAAAAAAACATTTGTATATAAAATAAAAATAAACTGTAAAAATACAGAAATTTATGGTCTATGAGAATATTTTTTTGCCTGAAAATAATATCACTTTTATCGGTTGTTGTTTTTTTTACCAATTATGATATATCCACGTTTAGAGAATAAATACTTCCATAGTTCAAATACATACATACATAACGTTGGTATATAGATGTTATTATTATCGATTTATGGGAATGACTTGTAAAAAGGTAGGTGGAGGAAGATACGTATGGGTTCCAAAAATCTCCAAAATCCATACATATAAGAGTTCATTCCCTATAATTATCTGTCTACATCTCATTTGATTGAACATATTTGGAATGACCATAAATGTAGAAATTTAGGTAGGGATGGAAAAACATTTCATCTTTTATTTTAAATAAATAAATGCCCGTTATAAATGCTTGATTCATAATCTAAGGCTTTTGATGTGACACTTTTGTCACTTTTAATTTGAGTGGCCCATTACTTTTTCCCACTCACTTTTCTCTAACAATTAGAGTCGGATAATTGAGCTTTGGCCTCGGGTAGCACGGATTATTATCTCCATTGTTTAACAATTCATTTGAAAATACTCGGAGTTTGTGTGGGGTCCTCCTTGGTGGTCAAATAGTTCATTTCTGCAATCCCTAATTAATTAGATAGAACTATGATGACATAATTAATACGAAAAAAAAGTGACATAAAACACACACGGTGACAGAAGGAGTTGTAATGCACTGCTATGACTACATAAAAAATATTATAAACATGCATTAAAGAGTCTAAGGACAGTCTATTAATATCGGCTCCCCCCCCCCCTCTCCTCCCTTCCCCCTTCCTTACCCTCCTCTTTATGTCTAATCATCACAAAATTTTGGATTCTTCTTGTTGCATTGCTTCTATTTGAAAGGGTTTGGAGAGGTTTGAAGATTAAATGGGTATTAGGTTTGTGAACATATATATAGAACACACTTTAACCTTTATTTTTTCCTTCACCTTTTGCTTTGAAAGAAAACATAGCAAAGATCTGCTATTAATTTGTAGTTAGCTAATTACGTCACTCACTCCAATAGCTTAACGATTTTCTATATTAATAGTCGGAATAACAAGAAAAAAAATGCATTTCGCCAAATAAACTTGGATAACTCAAAATGACTTATGGATATATTAGATGACCATGGCCAGGGGCACTTTTATACAAAGTATGTTACATTTTATTGATACTCACGCAATCTTTCATTCATTTTTATTATTTTTAAGGTCAACTCGGGGATGCATTGAAGGAGTAAGGAGATCACTTCTTTGAGTTTGAGTTTATACATACATATAACGACTTAAGAGACGTTATGTTCAAGCTCTGACCTTAATTTGGTCAAAGGGGTAAACTTTTTTGACGTAGATTGCTATGAACTTTTATTCAAAGTGATTTTTCAGTTGAAATCTTAGTCTTAGTACATGCGCAGATGAATAGGAAAGGAAATATCATCGTAACAATTTTGATTTTGACATTTATTTGCAATTTCGTGTGCATCATATCTGCTCAGTACATTTCTTAGAGCAAATGAGAAAGTGACAATTAAATGTGATCTATTTTTCCTTGATAGCTTCATACTTTTTTCGGCCACAACATATATAATATATAAAACAATAAACAAATCTTGAGCATCTGACCTTGAGAATAGACATATATGTATATAAACAAATATATATATATTTACCTTCAACGTAGTTCATTTTTTATACATAATATAATATAACATGAAGCTAAATTTTGATAAATGCCAAAAAAGAGTCAATTGGTTTAAAGCAAATAAAGAAATGTCAATTATTATTATTCATCTTTAATTGGAATAAAATATTATTTTGAGTTCTGTCAACTCACGTTTTGTTTGTATGTATGTACATAGAGATCAGCGTTTGACACATGCCCATCAAGTGTTGTTTGTAAATAGATCCTGTGATAGATTTAATCTTTAAATCATATACATATGTATGTACATACATATAGTGTATACATACACTATAAACAGTTATTTTAAACGAAATGATGTCATTTGTATGTAAATTTCTCTTTGAAATATAATCTCTGTAGTATTTGCCAATATTTATTCATATTTGCATGAATATAAGAAATAAGTAGCAATACATAAAGACATTGAGAAGTGTGTAATGTCAAGAGTAAAGGCAACTTTTAAAGTTCAAATTTCTAATTGTGTAAATATTTCGACAAATTTGAGTCAAAAATCCGGATCAAATTTATTCAACTACGTATATAAAATGTTATTTGTTATTTGACAATTATTTTACATTGAAATATTATGTAAACATTTTTACATAAATATCACCTACTATAAAATGATTTGTGATATTTAATTTTACAAAATGTTGTTTATGCATATGTGGGTATATGGTCCGTCAATACAAAAGTAATATATTGAGTAGAAATTTCAAAAAAATGAGGCATTCACCACTTTTTTAAATAAAAACGAAATCAACAATTTGTTTGAACAAAAAAATAAAATTAGACTAAAAGTTTTTAAAGTCATTACCCTTGAAAAACCAAATGTGTCATTTCTAAAAGTTCTTCAGTATTTTATCAATACTTATTTTGAACCCTAATAATAGTAAATTAACTAATATATATTTAATCTAAGGTAAATGACATCACTTTTAACTGTCATTTAGGTATTTTTTTAATATGTAAAAACGTGCAATTCTTAAAAGAAATTTTTTTTGACGTAATATCTCAAAACATTGACAGATAATCAATCAGCTTTTATATGAAAATGATTTTTTTTTGGAGTGACCAAATTGGTCATATTTGGGCTTTCCTTGGTGACCTTAAAGGTTAATTTGAAGATAAAAAAAATTCAATTCATCAGTTATCGAATTTTTAATCGCCAATTAATCGGTATCAATTCCAAATATTCCATATATATATATATATATATATATATTCATCAAATAGGACCTTTCAACTAAAGAATTATATGTATTCGACTATATTATTTCTCTTTCATTGTAAGGTTTGGAAATTTTGCGACTGTTTTGTGCAGTTTGCTGCGTTTCAGAACTATAGCAGTTTATAAATAATATAAATATATTTAAGAAAACTATCAATAGACAAATACAACCGTAATCCAGACTCCTTTTTGGAGAAAAATCCTCTTTTGCTGGCATTTATATCTTATGTAACCCTGGAAGACAATTGCAGTGTTACCTTCCCTGAGGAAGTTTGCAACACGAGGAGCGTTTATAAACTATTGATTTTTTCCACCTATTTTAGAGATACTTTTCCATGGATTTTAACCATTATGCTCCAGTATCTATTAATTTGATCAATAATACAGCTCACTGTCTATTTAAATAAAAGTTATGATAGATACTCGAAATTGATATTTAGACCAGCGTTTTTATATCTTTTAAGAGTTAAGACACATATTTTTCATTGAAAAAAAATTGTGGAAGACAATAAAATAATTTCTTTCACTGGCAAAAGTTTTGTACTTTTGCTTTTCCATTCCACAGTGTCTTTTGACATAGTATTTTTCACCAGAACACCAGTTTATAAAATATTGTTTTAGACAATGTCTATTAAACAAAACAGAAAAGAACAGTTTGATCATGAATGAGTGATTCATACATCATGGCCGATTACAAAATAAATCACTTTTGAGCAAATGTGGGCATATGAGGGTCCTTACAAAGGCAATATTTTTGAAGTACCCAAATATACATCCATATAATTAATTGCTATCATAACAGTTATTCAAATAATATTTCATATTTGGTTAGAGTAAATAGGAACATATTGTTGACATTATAAAAGAAGTTTTTGCAATGAAAGGTAGGCACTATACCCACAATCAAACATTTGTAGAAATGAATTTTTTTATGAAGGAACAGAGGTGCAGAGTAATTACATTTACGGGATAACACTGCTTTGTTACATATTCCTATATATTATTATGTGTAATACATTAGAAAGAGTAAAACATGCATACACAAGATTGATTTAATTCCTGTGTCTCAGCATTGTCTTTTCACAAAACACACTCCACGACAAGTATACATACATTTACTATAATATGTACATTTGTACAAAGTCAATATGCATTCATACATATAAGGCAATTATCTTTCTAATACATTTTTGCAAAAAAAAAAAAAAAGTAGTTTATTAAATTAAAAGCATCATTGCCTTTGAGTTACGGTTGAAGGTGCCGTTTCAATGATGTGTCAGATCCTCCCATGATTGAACATACACTAAATCCAAGTTGTTGTTGTTTTTTTAAATTATATTTTGACAGATTTTTTTTTGTATATGAAGATATCAAGTGATGCTGTGAGTTGGATAAAAGATCATAGAATTTTGCCTGCACTTTAGACATTCCAAAGTACATTAAAGAATTTGCCAATTGATTAGTTTTTGAAGAAAGTAATTGTCGAATGTAAAAAGAGTAGAAACAGGGCAGGTCAAATTGAAGGAACAATGTTTGTTAAGGAAGCTGTTGTATGTTCTGTCCAATTCTAATTGTAATAATGTGTCCAGTGATAACTTTATCAAATCTCTCAACCTTTCCTTCATGAAGAGATAAAACTAAAAATGACACAAAATAAGCTTGTAGTTTGTTTTCCGATGCTTCCCAACAGTATAGGTACTTATAAGAACAGTGTAAATTTTCATGCTTGTTGAATAAAACCGTCTGCAGAGAGAACAAAACAGAATTATCATTGTGGTAGATGAAGTCATCAAGAGCTCCTATGAAACGTTTGCCCAGTAAAGACAGGAAACATTGACACTGAAATTCAAGTATCTAGGAATTGCTCAAGTCTTTAAATCCAGCATCATCTAACATGTGCTGTAGAGAGAATATTCCAGTTTGATATGACTGTTTGATAAGGCCTTTACTAATGTCATCCCTGATTTCATTTAACATACGGTCTTTAAACTCAATTAAAGTAAAATATACATATTATGTATGTAGATATGTAATCTTGCGATTAGATATCTCCTTTATATACATACTTATATGTATAAGGCCCATACTATATTTAATTAAATAACTTGAAAAAGTTGTGTCACTTTTTCTTTTTGCAAAGGCAAGCACTATACATATACATGTTACATGCTCTTTGCTAATAAAGATTAGTCCACTTTTTTATTAAACTTTTTTATTTGTGTCTATGTATGTATGTATGTTGCTTTTCTCATAGAACACATAATATGTAAGTGAAATTGGCGAAATATCTACTTAGAGGGATTGCCTTCCTTCCTCTAATGAGAAGGCTTTATTAGATTAAACAATTAGCAGTAGTTGGAGAAATAAAGGTGCTACTTGTGAGAGGGTAATCAAATATTTGTTTGTTTGTTTTGCCAATATAATACGGTGCTTTTTGGCAAGGAAATACATATGAAGGTGATATTTTTTATTCATTTTTTTTTTGTATGTGAGTCGATTCCTGACACCTCTGAATATATTTTCTTGATATGACGTTTTTATGAAACCAAGGAAGGAGTTATTGAGAGGGAATCAAAAAGGCATAACTCAAGTTGATTAGACGAACGTTTGACTACGTAACTAACACCCTATTTAATGACTGAATTCGTTAATGGATCTATTAGAGGGTTAGATACGTAATTTATGTATCTTTTAATATTTTGATAGTTATTCATGAATGGATTAATGAAATGGTCAATGAAAAAGTTATTAAATGATATGAACAAGTTTTTTTTTAATTGAAGAGGTACATTTTTATAACGGACATAGAATATAAAACTGTCATTTTAATGACTGCTAAAGGTTAACCCTTATACACACAAAAAATATTACTGAACGTAGTTTTTTGTTAAGCTGCGAATATTTTTCTACCATCAAGAGTTGTTCAAAGTTGGGAAGAACTGACACTCTACCAACTGATTTTGAACCTTTTTTTTCCTCATTCTATTTGGAGGAAAGGCTGAGGAATGAAGGGAAAGGTGCTGTGGTCTGTATTAACTGTATCAATGACTTCCTTTGAATGGTTCTTATGGTTGTTGAAGGGAAGGAGCTACCTACTCGACCCAGTAGATGTTGCTGTAAAGGTGGATTACGGTATATGTGTGCCTAAATAATTTAGACTGCGCCTTGTATCAAAATTAAAAAAATGATTTTTTTTTTTGATCACATATCAAGAAGTTTGTAGGTTGTGCAAAATAATTGTATGAAGGTTATTTTTTGTTAAACTAACTGAACAAGTCAAAGTTAAATCAAATTCTATCGACTCCCGTTATAAAACATAATATGTGCTATGTGAGTATATAAATATATTAGAAGAAGAAGCAAAGTTTGAGAAAAATAACTAAAATGAAAATAATGATCAAAGGAATAACAACAGAGCCAAAAATAGATAACACTCATCATCATGAATCAACAAAATGTATTCTCTATATTTTTTATTATTAATAATAATATTATTTTTGCAAATTACTTTTAATTCTATTATTGGCAAGTACACCATAAAATTTTTAATACCTTATACTTATTTAGTGAAGATTTTTATAATTAAAACTATGAATAGTTTCTTACATTTCACTGAATTATAAATTTCTGGGACATTTACGCATCATCAAGTCACACGAGTCCTTGTTAACCCAGTGATCGAGGCAAGCCGCCTCGAGTCTCTCATTTATAAAAGTCCCAGTTGAGAAGTGAGTCACTTTTCCACTCCGATTCGAGTCTGAAAAATCAGTTTAATAAGACATAAGAGTGCAAATTGAGTCCGTTTCTCTGCAGCTCTGAGCTGGTCAACTGTATATATTAGGTCTGAGTGGGTAATTACGCTCTTAGATCTGAAAACCTAGCCATGCCACTGGTCCCTGATGAAGCTTTGGTTTAATAAGACTTAGAAGTAACTAAAGACAGTGACACGACTGCGAGACTAAGTACTAAAGCAAAAGGTTTTTGAAAATAAATACATATATTTGAATACAAATTAATTTGAGGATTTCTTGAATAACAAAAATTGCATGAGAGAAGTTACTCATCTTTTCATTTATGCGTCTTAAATAATGAAATCATTATCCTCTTGGGTGTTTATATATTCGATGAAAAAACTATCTATCTATAGATTATTTTAAATGACGTCACAGATTGCATAATAAATCAAAAACAATGCATTGTTGAAAGCATAGTTATTGAACAAAATGGACAAATTTCTTTGAAAAACGAAGCCGTTGCTGCGTAGTTTATATTTTGATGCCAAAGAAAACATTTGATATTTGAATAAAATCAAATTAGGTGAGCACAACTTATTTGAAATGGAGTTTCTTTTAATTTCCATGGAGCTTCATTATATAAACTTATTTATATGCTTAGAAACTATTTAAGCCTTTGTCATTAAAAATACTTAAAAATTGTTAAGTCCATAGTATTTTTTTTTCAAAGTCATTTACTTTGATATACATATATTATATAACCAACTATCTTTTCTTTTCACGGAGACCTTACACTGGTGTGATGACTTACAAACAGCTACATTTCTACAATTGATTGTGCTCCAGATGTATAACAATTCATCGTCAAATGTATTTAAGTTCGCTTATTAAAGATACTTGCATTTTACAAAAATCCAATAAATATTCTTCTCCATTTTGTACATTTGATCTTAATAGATGGGGATCTCACGATACGATAAGAAATTTATGTTTATGAGTCTTGTTTTATTATTATAAATTTCTGAGGTCATAAAAATATATAGATATGTTATGTACAAGTCAGGATTTTGATAGAGATATCACTGTGAATCCTTGAGCTCTTTTTTTTTTTGTCATCAAATGTGTAGCAATTAATAACATCAATAAAAACGTCAAAAATTACTCGACTAACTTATCGAACATTTGAGGGGATTTTAAATAATTGAATACCTTTAAATCAAATATTTATCTGGGCTCGTGTTTATCATTCTTCGAATCATTTGGCCCTCTGTGAAAAAATTAAGGTGAGCCCTGGTCTATAAAGTTGTTGACTTTTTTAGAATGACTAAAACACAACCAATCACACATACATAGGTACTAGATAAGGGGACCTAATTTTTTGAATGACAATCAGAATGAAGGGTTGCGTGATAATAGTGTCATTAATATAAGACGTTCTTTTTAATAAAACTATCCTTTGCTCCATTTTTGAATCACTTCCGGGTCACTTGCACTCAAGACATGCCTCGTTATTCAAATTGCAAAGGGGTACTCGTTGCCAAAAGCACTCACTAATCAAGTGATTGCAATCCAAAGTACGAATATATAAAATTTACAATGGAGCAAGCTATAAATATGGCACATTTCAAGATATTTATACCTTGTAGTTAATGGTTCCTGTTCTGTTTTGGTGATAGTAACTATGGCAAGGAAATTATCTACCACTTATATGTAAGTAATAATAGGTATATACAAATTGAATAAAGGGATTTGTAGTCGTCCAAAGAACATACATACATGTAAATACTGCGTTTCTTATCGTTTAAAATACATTTTGTAATGGATACTTTACTTGTGCAAATGTTGCAATGCAATTTTTTTTTTCATACAACTTGTGTTGTTAATATTATTATATTATTTTGCGACAACAAATGCATATCTTTGATATGAGATAAGTTTAAATTAATTAATTTAAAAGGTAGAGTTAAATTTTTCATTTTAAAAAATAATGATCAAATGTGAGGATCTTAGAATAATATAAACATTGACTTAAGTATGTACAACAACATAGTTACATACAATATTAACATTCGAGACATTGTTGTTGTTGTTGTTGTTATACACGTCCACCTTTATGTATCAACATAAATATCAACCCATATCATAAAACATGATTTTTAATTGGATTTTGATCCAGTAAATACAAATATATCTTTGTATTTTGAAATATTTTTTAAGATCTTAAAAATCAGTCAGTGGATAACTTATGTGATTATACTCCTAGGTACATCTAAATCATGAGAAATGAGGGGGAAAAAAAGAGTAAGTTGAATAGATTTATTGATATGTAAATAGACTGACCCGATCATCTTAGAGAACCATAAATTATATTTCTATGAATAGATAACTTTGAACATTTATATAAGTATATGTAAATTGATTATTTTTTGAAAGGATTTTTATTAAATGGGTTGATTTAATGCCCCCCCCCCCTCCTCCAACTTCCCCCCAAACCCTCTCGAGGTTAGTCCTGCATATAATGAGTAGTTATAAATATGTTCTCATAAACAATTATTAAGTGCTTCTTTGTTGCCTCTTATTGGTGTCGAACTGAATCTTGGTCTAATTTATTTCTTGTCAATATGCTTCTTGAGAATGATTTACTTGCCTTACTACTAACTGATTTGTGTCCTTTTTTTGGCTATCTTCTTGAAGGAAGGATTGAGAGAAATGATGGAAATTGATGATAGATTTGTTAAATTTAAAATAAAATTTGTTAAGAGGTGATGAATTTATATATATATTAATATAAATAGGAACCAAATGAGATAATTAAGTGAGAACAAAAGGTAGAACAATTATCTCTGGGATCCCGGTAGAAACTAGTTAATTAATTAATATGTCGTCAGTATCATGTATGAAGATATATATAATATTGTATGCAGAATTGCTATCATTTGAAGAATCGTATAAATGCAAAACTTTCCCTTCTATCTAGTTCACTTTATAGTTGCATTAACAAAATTTCGAAAAATAAATCACATTTACTAATAAAATGGCTATTTTTTGTGATATTTATATGAACACTCCATGTGTACATAGTTTTTCAATTGCAATATTGAAGAAGTTGATAAAACAGAATTGGGGTCATCAATTCTCTCAAGATAGCACAAAATAATTCCCCTAGTCTTAGATTGGAATTAGATCTCTGCCTACGGCCTCTTAAAAAAAAGGTTGAGAAACAAAATAAAGGCTACTGTGTGTGTGTGTGTTATGATATCACGTTTATAATTACTTTATTTATCTTGCTCTTAGACTTTTTCCCTCTTTTAAGAAACGTGAACGCATATAAATAAGTAAATTTACTATTTGTTTGTTCAAAGGCCAGAATTTATGAAAATAATTACATTGTATATATATATTTATGTACTTTTAAAGTATTGTCTTGGCAATGGAGTATGTATATTACGGAATGAGAATGGACTATGACGACTTTTTAATTTATGTCTTATGTACATACACATATTATAAGAGTTACTTAATTGAAATTTAACCTTGAAACAAATTGAATCAACAAGGATGAGAATGCATTTTGTCAATATAATAAAAACAACAATATGGAACTGAATGGTCAATTATATAATCTGTTAAATGGGAGTAAATAACTTATATAAAAAAACCCGATGCACTAAAGTAGTGATGTAAAGTAGTCAATGCTAGAATTGGTTCATAAAGAATTTATTCATCTTTTCTCTGGAAGCTGAGGTTTGGTTTGTTTATAACTTTTTTTATTTTGGAGAACTTTACCTGGGCAGTAATAGTTATATTAAAGGTAACACTCATTACCTATTTTCTATTTTTGAGTCTGTTATAAGTTTTTTACATGCAAATACTCAGGAAAATGACTTGTAAAAGTATTGATGAAGAAATGAGTATAAATTTGAATTATATTCAACAAATCCATGACTTTAAAAATTACAACTCATTCTTTATTTTGTTGTTATTGTTATTATCCTTAATAATAATAATAATTATTATTATTAAAGCTCTAATTTTTCATTCCAGGGTCATTACCTTAAATCCCAAGTGAACTCAAAATAAAGTTTTTGATAGGATATTTACATATTATTTATATATATATATTTTATACGTATCTGCAATATATGTACAACTGCTCTGGGGAGTAAATCTTTAAAAATAGAGATTTTTCAATACGTGAATGAATGAAAATAACTAGTTTAACATTACATATGTAATATGAATTAACTGCAGAAAAAAAAGCAAAATGAAAATGCAAATTTTTCCATTGATTTTCATAGGAAATATTATATATATACATATATATATATAAGGAACGAAGTTAATACTTTGGATTTTAAAAAAATATATATCCGAATGAATGGACCTTTGAATATTAATTTCAATCAAAAATGAAGTCAAATTCTATGGAAATGTAATAACGAATTGTAAATGATATTTTTGATTTCGTTTTCAATACTTGTTTAAGTTGAAATTGTATAAAGTATCACTTTTTTTATATACTTTAGAAATAAAAGTACATATATATCCATTGTTGTTCTTACTAAACAATTTTTAACCAGAGATCAGTTTTATGTTGTATAAACACATTTGTCAAAAAAAAAATCCTGCTCTCAGTTAAAATGATTTTGACCGCAAACCTAATTATAAATTTTTTAATATTATAATAACAAAATTATTTATACAAATAAATGGACACCAATATACATACTTTTTTTTAAAAAAAAAAAAAAAAGTATTTCGAACCAAATTTTATTTCCTTCCTTAACGATATTCATAACTCAAATAATGATGTCATCTGAGTCAATTATATATTATTTATGAGTATATCTGAAACTTAATTGATGTAAATTTTCTTCAAATCTAATGTTTTTTCTTACAAAAAAACAAAAAACAATTTCCGTACTCTCTATAAAGAATATTAATAAATAAATACACTCGTATATATGTATATATGCTTTTGTGCTTCTTTGTGACGGTGTAACTTGATACAAAAAAAAAATACTGCTTCAAAAAGAAAGACAATTGCTCTGATTACTTTTTCCCTTCTGAATAATAATTAAGATTATTATTCTCTTATGGGGGTCTATTACTGACCATATTATATGCGTATTAAGTAAATAAACACCCTCATTAAATTTAATTCCCTCCTTGATAGCAAAGCCAGTCCTTGAAGAATGAGCAAACAAAACAAAAGAAAAACAAATTACCCGCAATAGATAGTTTAAAATTAAAGTCTGGATACACACGTAAATGATACCTTTGAAGATTTTATTTAACCTCCCGATACAGTGCAGATAATTTGTGTATCATGAGGGACACGGCATTTCTAATTAATTATTATTCCTAGTATGCAACCTCTAAATAGTAAAAATCGTACATTATAAGGGCCCTTAAAAGGAAAATTATCATAAACACCTTTATAAAGGGATAAAATTATAGGCATGGCTGTTAGCCAATCGTATATTTCTCCAAAACTATTTTTTTATATTTAATAGTAGAGATATTGGCAAATTACAAAATTAAATTCGAGTTCAGTAGATTCATGATCCGGACACTGATAAGGGGTAAAAGCAGGGAGATCAATTCTTGATAAAAGTGGGACATATGGGCCTTGTTTTGTTTTTTAATGGACACTTGAAAAAAAAAATAAGAGGTTTTTTGAGGGCAAAACTATCAAAAGGGGGGATTTTTGTAAGTATATGTCAGTCACTGATTACGGCTTTATTTCAATAATATGAAAATGTACGCTGTATTTCCTTGTCACCTAGCAATTTTTCTACTACTCTCACCTCTTAATAGTGTCCAGAACGTTGATAGATTGAATTCAAATTATATTTACATATATGTATGCAGTTATTCTTAAACTATGATCAAAAGTTCATAGCTGCAAGATGACTTGAGCCTTAGTAATAAACAAAAAACAGCTAACTAAACGACGCTCAACACGACACATCCTAATGGTCAATAGGACATGAGCAAACTCTCAAAAAAATTAAGATAGTCCAGAAATCATGAGTTATAAACATGAAATTTCTTCCTTTTTTTCAGGAGCAATTTATGGCTCCATTCAACAAAAATCTCTATGGTTCCCAGAGAGGATCATCCTATTTTTAAAACAGACTCTTACTCTCATAAAATGAATATATCATTGCTCAATTCTAAATCATTTAACTTCATTCATTTCTAAATTATGATGTATTTTTATATAAGGTAGAAGGAGAAAATCAAGGATACTCATGTTATTTAAATACCAACTAGAGCCATTGAGTTTGGGCGGAACGCATTCAAAAAAACAACATTCATAGACTCTTTAACCCACGTCATCAAAATTTGCACATTCGTTTTGACATCATGAAATATTCATAAATACGTAATAACTGCATATTCAATTATTTGTCTGCTTGAGTGAGTGTAAACGTGTTTATAAAGAGTATTGAACTCCATTCCTCTCCTCATTATATAATAATAATAATATAAATCCAATATAATTCAATTTCATGGGTTTTTCTTCTATTTTTTTTTAATTCAATGTACATTTATGCATGTATCATACCGTGTTTGCAATAATAAATACATTGAGCCTTATACTGCTAATTTTATCCATGTCTATTCATACCCCGTTTATTCAACTCTCATTCAAAAGTCAGTTGTAGTATCAATATGAGTAAATGGGCACTTAATGGGTGCTAACACAGACTCATGTGATTCCTTATATTATCATCGTCTTTAAAATAGATTTTACTCGACTCCATACAAATATGTAGAGATATTGTAGTTTTGTTATTTATGAGAATAGGGGATAAAAGATTAATATTGATTCAACAACAAGCACGTTCATCAATAGATGAAATAATGCAGGAAAAATTATCTTGGGATATAAATTATTTTTTTTTATTATTGTTATTATAGACATATTTGTGAGGGATTTAAAGTCTTTAAAAGATTTTAATATGAAGAAAGTCTCTTCTAGTAGAACGAGCCTTTTTCCGTTAGTACGAAACCTTGACTTAATATATATAGTTTATGCATTTTTAAGGATGAAACATATATTCATACATAAGGTCCCGTGACGAATGTCCAACTCGTGTGTGTATAAATCAAAGAAAAAAAAGAGATAATATAGCTATAGAATACATTGTGTAGTTGATTCGTAACTTTGAAATGTTTTTAAATATATATTTATTTTTGATTTAAAAGGATTACATCATTGTGTTAATATTAAGTATATTTCTCATTTATAAAAAGTCATTAATGTATCTGAAATACAAAGTTTTTATGAAGTAATCAACATGAAATAATCATGCAAAAATGTTTTAATGCTATCTGGAAAAATCTAATTTTCTATAGCCTTGGAAATTATTTCATGCCTACTCCAGTATAAATTTCTCCTTATATATGTAGTCTAAGGCAGTGACCCCAAACTCCCGGGCCACGGACCGGTACAGGTTAGTAGATCAATAAGTACCGGGCCGCACAAGAATTAATTAGTTATTTTTGTTTTCTGGCCAAGGAATGGATTCGTGACCCATTTGTCAACAAACCAGCTGAATCCAGCATGTCCGTGCAAGAAGAATACCAACTGCTGGAGATCACAAATGATGACAACCTTAAAACAGTGTTCGAAACAATAACTCTTCCGTTGTTTTGGATTAAAGTCATGGCAGAATACCCCAGAGATCACTAACACAGCACTGAAAACCCTGTTGCCATTTCCAGCATCCTATTTGTGTGAAGTGGTTTTTTTGTTATTATTAATATTTCAACCCCCCGGTCTGCAGTAAAATTGTCAAGCGTTAACCGGTCTGCAGTTAGAAAAGGGTTGAGGATCACTGGCCTAAGGTACCTCAATAGTGCCCTCTTGAATTCGTAAATGAGCTGAGTCAGCTGCTTTAAATCAGAAAAGAGTCAACTAATGAAAACAGTGTAAGGAAGAATAAATTGTATTCGTATTTAGCCCAAAAAAGTGGTCGTGTGAAGGAGTTCCACAAAAAGGAACTTTCTATTAATTACTAATGGTACAAAAAATGTATATATATATATATACATATATATGAGTGAGTTTTATTAGGTTCATTTATTTTCTTTGGAAATGTGTCAACAAAGAGTTAGAGACGTCAATTTTAGTCTAAAAAGTAGATTATTATTATTATTCCTATTATAGTTATTTTAAATTAGTTTATCTATTGTTTCAAGATTTTCTGCGTAGAGAAAGACAAGTCGTCTCACAATATACGTATGAATGTGCAAGTAAAGATATGCTTGATTGAAAATAACAACAAATAAACAAATAGTACCTTGATTTACCTTAATAATATCCTTAAAACTTTACATCGTAAATACAAATATCTACATATATAAGTAAGCACCACCTCAAAACAAAAAAAAATTGTCAACAATGAATTTGAGGGCTCAAAATAAATCACTTGTCATCAGTATCAATAATAATAATACATCATAAGAAATTGTGGAATACTAAAATAAATGAATGTTAATTTCATTTTGCAAAAAAACAAACAAAAAATACACAGATTGAAACAAACAAATAAGAAATAAGAAAATAATATATTATCTTACATATACGTATTTCACGTAGTATGAATAGTTATTTAAGAAATGACGTGATTTGTATATGTACACCTAAAATTCATTCATTTAAATACATACATGCAGAAACAGATACAAACATATTTTGCAGTATAGCAACACATCTTGTTAAATGCCTTATTATGATTTATTACTTTTTGTTACTGGATCGTCCTCTGTCTTTATTCTAGCCGATCATTACTCCATTAACAGTAGAGTTTCAAGTCAGGGGGACGTAGTAATAGTTATTTATCCATATATATTAATAATGCAAACTCAGCTGTAACTTCAGAATCAGCTTGGAGTGTATTTAGATTTTAATTACCTAGTCAGATCCTATAAATATTTTGTTTGTTTTTTTATATGTTTTCCAGAGGCTTTGAAACTTGAAACTCTCACTCTCAAATTTGTTCATATCTTTGATATGATTGTATGTACATAAATTAATAGGGCTATGATTCCTTTGAAGTAGTGGCTGTAAAGGGCATGCTGTTTTATAGACCTGTAACATAAAATAATAAGGCTAAGAAGACATCTTAGACATTAGACTACTGTTTTGAGTATAGTAATTTAATTATTTTTAAACATTTGTGGAAAATAAAATAAACTGGTTCGAACTTTGAGGTATCTCCTCTTGACAGATGTGCTGAAAAATGGAATATGCTCGACTTCATTTGTATGTAAAGATTTAAGATTGATGAAATCAGTGTAATATGGATCCTCACACCCCATATCCCAACCTTTCATTCACAATGGGAAATAAAATAGCTTCGAAATTAAACTGTTGAACAATTTTGTATCTAATATTAGGGTTAATAATAGAGTTATAGCCATATATTTCAAGTTCAGTGGATGAATGTTCAAGACACTATTAACTAATGCAATAGTAGACAACTCAGCCACAGAGCCAAAAAATACATTATTAAATATTGACATCGTAGTTGGCATCTTGAATGCATTTTGGAGTTGTTTTTGGGAAGATAAGTCATGGTGTGCAAAACAATTTTTAAATGGTTAGATTTTATCTTGATCTGGGTCCTTCAAAGTTAGGCTTTCATTTTCAAAACCAGATGAAGGGTTCACTTTAATAACAAAGTTTTATCTACTGTAAAATATTGTTTCACAAATTTGAAAGAGGGGTTTTTTTTCTCAAAATTTTAGTTACTCTACGATCTCAAACCCTCCATCATCACGATTTGGATCACTCAAAGTCTTGGTTTTATCAGGGTTCGTCCCCTCAATGTCTTGGTATCGAGTAAGATAACACTATAGCTTGCTAAACTGCTAAATGCCCATTATCAATAGAGTAATAGCCAAATAATTGGGGAAAATGGTGGAGTCGGCTATATCCAACTAATTTGTATTTCTAATCTTAAATAAAGGGTAAGAGAGTTAATTAATAGTCTCCTTGTGTAGATCAATTACTACAAATAAATGATCAAGAAGTCGTCGCAGTGCTTGTATGCTTGCATTCCCTGCTCTCCATAGAAAGGAATTGACAGCAAGTGGAGCGGCAGGGTGAACAGTCTAAATAGCAAATCCGTTAATTAAAATGAAACTATAATTACATCAAAAAGAAAGAGTAACTGTCTCCATTGCTTAGTAAATTAACTTTAAAATTTCCTTCTAAAATAATGAAAGATCCTTGCTTAAATATTAGTATGTATTACAATTTAAGCACAGACCCTATGTACGTATGTATGTTCATGTGCATCTTAATCATTTAAATATGTCTGGCTTCTATATATCTTTGAATGTATCCATTCTGTCAATTTGAATCCCTGCCGAAAGATATACTGCTCTTATAGAAACTACAAAATAGGATAATTTATTATAAATTTCTCTGACAAAATGATTCTACAAATCGGTCTATTAAACAAACTCATAATGCTGCCTACGTATGTATATATTTGCATAAATATATACTTTGAATTTGATATTTGTGCAATTTATATTCATACATATAATGATAAAAATAATCTATTTAAATGAGATATTCTTTGTAGAGGATGTTATTTATGTAGTTTTTAATTTGCACATTATTGCTAAATGGATTACTTTTTTGTACGGTAGGTATTTTATGAGAACATGAAAATACATCAAACATACCTTTGCTGTTTTATACTTTGTCTCAATGGGAGGGCCAAACAAGTAAATAAATAGGTATGCATGGATGATGTTCGTCAAATGAAATGATACAAAAGGATGTGAGTAAACTCATTTGGATGGAACAGCATGATGCTTCGACTGATGGTGAAACTCTGATTAAACATCCCGCAACCATTATACATATATCCCTCAGTGTAGGTTCATTGATATAAGCAAAAATATGAATGTAGAGAGGTTTTTGATCAAGTTTTGCATAGGGGAGGGGGTGCTAAAAATTGAGTGACCCCTGTTGTGACAAAGATTGCCATAAATGATCCATTGTATTGTTTGATGCTCTCAATAGTTTTAAATGGATATCTAAATAATGGGAAAATTAATAACATTTTGGATTCATCATATTTGGGTCAACAATTTAGGAGATTAATACATTTTATTCTAAGCACAGTTAGTATAAGTCAGTCTCTGTGACTCTTGGATAGTGAGGGTTTTGGGGGGGCAAAATCTATCTCACTTTAGACTGTAACACTGATTACATTTCCGTTTCCCTCCCCCAGATGTATCATGTATTTCCAAAAGGTTTCCTCCTTCTAGTTTAAAAATCAGATTTGCACCACCTGGCGGTAATTTCTTGTAACTACATAGACATATGTTTTTGAAAGTGGGGTGGCCAGAAGCGAAAATAAAACTTTTAGGGAGGCCCTTGGAGATTATGAAATTATAGGTTATAAAGAAAGTGGGACATCCCTTATCTCCTATGAAGTACCGTCCCCCTGCTCTTAATCCAATGTGCTACTCTACTGATAGCATAAGTAGTGTTAAAGCATATTTATAAGTAGATTCAGCATCTTTTTTGGAGTTTCTCTTCAAGGTAAATGATTATTCATTTGAAAGAGGTCCAAATTGTTAAATATATTATGGACATAAAATCTATTTTTGCTTTTTTCCACGAAAAGAGTATGAAGCAATGAAATATCATTATTTTTTTCGCAGAAACTTGGCAAATTTCTACAAGCTTAGAGTGGTATGAGTATACTATCTCCAAAAAAACAATTAACGTAATAATATGCATAAAAAAATTCCATTTGAGGAACTTTGAAACCAAGGAACAAGTAATACTTTTATTGAAAATTACTTACTCAAACGATTTATGGTTATTGTAGTATCAATTGAAAGTACAGAAATGGGTCTTTGACTGAATAAATTAGGAAAATATATCTATTTATAAGGAAAAGTAATGTATTAACACATAGGCCAATAAACTTAAATATTAAGTCCATACATATGTATATGTTGATTAAACACCCTTCATTAACTACCTGAGCTAGGGAATTGGACTCGAGTCCCCCTTACGTAGGATTAAACTCCAACTTCAAACTCGACTTGTACTTGAGCTCAATGACTTGTAACAAATCTTTGTTAACTACACAATAAGGTACTAAGACTCAGGATTTCTGTACCATCTTGCGATTATCAATGCCTTGTGTGTTTTCCCAGCACTATTGGCTATTAGGATATGACTTCATGAGTGTTGTTTACAAAGGCTTAGGGATTATGCACATTGTTATGCTATGCGACTATGAATGCTTTGTGACTCTGCTCATGCTCTATTAAAACCCTTCTTAGCAAATAGTTTTTATGAATTAGTAGGAGAGTAATTTTGTGAAATATACACTTCAGTGAATTTTTATTAACTTCATTTTTGACTTTGATGAATGACGGTAAAATTTACTCAAATAAAAATCTATTGTAGATATTATGTGTAAGTAGAAGAAAATAGACTTCAAAAAATAGGAATAATATCAAGGAATGAATATATTATGTATTTTGAATTTGGGACTACATTTTACTTATTCCACTTTAAATTGCTAAAAGGGTTTGTTATAGGTAGGGATGTGTTTAAGACAGACTTATCCGAGACAAGAGACACTGCCAAGACTTTGCAAGTCGAAACTAAGACACTATAATACAAGATTTGGAGAGCAGACTCACTTCATGAGATAGGAGTCAACTGTCTATACTATTATTCATTTCTGTATTTTGTTGGTCATTAATGAAAATATAATTTTTTTAAATCAATCTACTCAAGACAAATATCTAATATTACAGTGTTGTAAAAGGCGAAAGATTTATTCGTCTTTTACAATACTTTTATGAAACCTTTAAAAAAAAAAGCTGCAATGTATGTTTACCTAAACACTCTTAATTGTTTTTTCACTGGACTCGCATTAAAAAGAGGTGTTTTAACCTTGATTTCAAAAAAAAATCAAAGTTATTTCCTTCACAAAGAAATATTCGTACAAAAATGATTGGCATAAAATTTTAGTTTATGTTAATGGATTATACTTCAGTTTAACTAATGAATACAGCCCAAATGAAAAATCCACTTTCTTCTTTTTAGCCATTTTAGATAACCAAGTAAGGAATCTGTCTCTTTTATGTTGATCGGGGATTTAAATGTAGATCTTTATAAAAGTTGACATTAAAAAATATTATTCAAGTTCAACATCATGGACTCAACAAAAAGGTTAAAGAAGCCCGGAGGATAACATTTCCTGGAGGAGAAGAAATACATTTTCAAGAATTGAATTGTCGTTGACTTCTTCCAAATTCGCTTATTTGTTTAAAAAAAAAAGCTTTTTACATGCCAGAATTCTCTTCGGCGTACAAATTAATATCATTAGAGCTCCAAAATGGTAAAAGAAATCCACTTCCACGAATCCCAAAGTGGATCCTTGAGGATAAAAAATTCAAGAAAATTTTTTAAAAAAATGTTGACAAAGGATTTAAAGAACATTTTTCTTCAAATGTAGCAGATCTCAAAAAAATAATTAATACTGTATAAGTATCTCAAATATTTGAGATCAAAACCAAGATCAGAGGTGTAAAGACCGATGCCAAGACTTTGAAGGGTCAATATCAGACCAAAACTATCAAAAATTAGTCTTAAGACGAGTTTCGAGAACCACATCACTACTTATAGGCAATCTAAATTATTCGTGAATATATTACCTCTGTTAATTAGATGCAATAATTTATTTGATTCATAAGCTTAAGGAAATTATCAAATTAAATATGTATTATTGTAAATGATTCAGTCAAGAGATTCAGTTACAACCAAATAGTTTACATTCGTTGTAAAATCATTTGTTCACTATTTTCCTTCATCTTAAAAGAACAAAGATCTGTATTCCTACATTTTATGTATAAAATTATGTTGTTTATACTTTGATGACGTCACGTGAAAATGCTCAATAATTATTAAAAGGTTAAAATACCCTGACCCAGGATCGATATAAATGTTCCTTATTAAGTGATTGCCCTTAATTCATATTTTCGTTTACAAGGGATCCCTTTTAAGACATGCACGTATATAACATAACATGGCATGTCAATTCTCATCCTTACAAAAATATGATTGCGATTTACATTAAAAAATGCGCTTTATTGTTTGATGATTTGAATGGAATAATGCCATGCCTCTCAAATGAATTTTGCACAATAATCTAAGGAGAAAACAGAGAGTATTTTTATTTATACTATTATTATTATTATTATCAAATCATCCTTTGTATATAAATATTTTCATGATTCTTTATTGAATAGAAGATATCTAATGCATATAAATTCATTGCAATAATAATAAATAAAAAAATAAGATAGGCCTCAATTGGAGAAGTAAATGAATAGAACATACGTTCAACGTATAGAGAACAAATTGATTTATGAATTATTATTATATTTATATGTTATATATTTTATATCTATTTAAAAGTCAGGAAATGGGGTTTTGACATCCCAAGTCATAATTCTTTTTTTTTTTTTCTTTTTTTTCAATTGTACCTTTTAACATTTTAGATAAACTAAAAGTGTTTTGTCTTTGATTTATGTAGTGTGCATTTAATTGTCTAATGTGCTTTGAGAAATGCCTAAAACATTGTTATAAATTGGTTTTATATAACTTTTTTAAATAAGGATTTCTACCTACATAATATGTATGTATATATGTTGATACGTAAATACGCACATAAAAGTTTAGAATTAACTTCAATATTCAATAGTTTGTATGCCTTATTTGGGAGTTGGAATGACTTTTGGAACGTGAATGATTTTCTTCTTATTTTTTTTTCTGAAGAAAAAAAAAATTCTTTATAAAAGATAACTTTTTTTTTATCTTTTGCAAAAAGAATCCGAATCTTCTTCAATACAAAGGAACACGAAAAAGTGTTCACACCTTATTTATCTCTTTAGTGTCAAAATACAAACATACTTTTGATAAATATTATTTTCAAATTATAGTAGTATGTTATAATCTGCAATCCATGGCCTTTGGCCATTTAAATAATCGTTGTATAGTCAATGTTTACCACTATTTGATTAAATTACACAATTTTCAATCAAATAACGATTCATTGTAGGATTTGATACACTAATCAACATCAACAATTCCTTCTGTCAGCTGTTGATCTGTATAATCAATGATTATATTAATCATACGCCTTCACCCCCCCCCCATACAATGCTATCTTTGAGTCTGAACGTTGATTGCTTTAACTTGAAGTTACTGTTATTAAACTATGAACAATTTTTTTTATTTGAAGGGTCCCATGATTGTGCACGGATCTTGGGATAGTGATTCCCTGACAGAACGAGTTGGAGTCCTTAAGAGTCCAGAGGATCCCTAGTCTTGGGTTAGAATCTATATAAAGGAGCTAACCGTAGTGAGTCCGATATTGGATAATACATGGAAGGGATGGTATCATCTCACGGAGCCAGTTACATTCTATTCCCTCTTTACACGGAGTTGGAAGCACGAAAGAATCCCTGGATCTGTTTTCTCTTTTTCTATCTTATTTTCTGAGTGCTCGAGGCTCCGTTTATGAGAGGGTGTAAATTTTTTCATCCAAGATCATGGGGCTCTTCAACAAGAAAAGTGCAAAAAAAAGGGGACAAACTATATCATGTTGGCCCCTAAGGGTGCCCGCTGGAGGGGGATTTGTAAACCAAAGAGCGATTTGAATGCATAGGAGGACGAATTTGAGGTTGTCTATGCAGTCAAAAGTTTTAGCAAATGGTCGATTTGGGGGCTTTGGGTGGATGCAGGGTCCCATTTTAAGGCTATATTAGATATACAACACCCAGTTTAACTCAGATGACTACATGACGTACCCACTTTTCATATTAAAGTGAGAAGTTTTAAGTTGATAATAATAATACATTAGCCCACATATGTCAGGGTAAAGGTAAAGAATCCTTGTTTGTTTACAGATTTTTCTTTGAGGATTAATAATATTATCTTGACTTTTTTCTTATTCTCAGAGACAAAAATGGGTTATTTAATGCTTGAATAACAGGATATGATACTGATAGGAAAGATAGGAAGAAAAAAAACGATATTTAACGCAGATACTTGTTAAACTTCTTTTTTCTTTTAAATATGTCTTAATTTAAAGATAGCAAATATTAAACAAATGAATGTGTTTTTCCCATAGCTTTCCATTTAATTTCACATTATGAACATCAATCATTGCGAATGAATTGAATCACAAATAAGGAGTTTACGAATTGAACTCTCAAAGTTGCTGTAGAGCCAAAAATCAAATCAATCATCCATATTGTATCTATTTCAATATGAGCATGAAATCATCAAGAAGGTTGAGCACAATTTCTCTTCACTATAGATAGAAGTAGAATGGTAATATACTATACCTGTATGTACATGATTTCATTCATTCATAAATCTTGAAGAGGGTCCATCTTTTGCACAAAGTAATCTTCATTGTACATATTTACATACATGTAGAGAGAAAAAAAGGCTCAAAGTTATATGGGTAACTACATCATATCTTCCTCAACTGTGGGGCTATTATTTATCAACATCATAGCAGTTTAATAAATCCTAATTTGCATTCAACCAATCAACATACATGATAAGGAGCAAGAAAATCGACAGCGTAAACAAAAAATAACATAGGAGCTATTGATGTTAGAAAAAGATTTGGCATTTTATATTTATCTATATATAGATACTTATACTACCTCATACCAAATATAATTGACTCATTACTTTGAATTAATCTGTTGGAATATTCACAGTTTAGTAGGGTTCACTTTGAGTTCAGTTGATCAACGATTCAGACATTAAAAAGGGAACATCAAACTCAGAATTAGATACCTATGGGCAAAATGTTGAGATAGCGTTGAGTTTAAGGAAGGAAAGAAAAAAAACAGTTGGGTCCACTACCTTGATAATTCATTCTATCCTGATTCGTGGAGGTGAGAACTTGCTACAATTATAAGTATTTATTATGTATTACTTAATATTGTCAAATAACTTATTCAGCTGATAAAATGTAGAGGCACCAGATAGTAATTCCAGGCATGCATTCTCTCCTCAACAAAATGTCCATCCCTTCATTGAGAAGAGTTGTTGTAATGATTGTATCATTGTGATCTAGACCAGTGGAGACTTTATAGGAGTTTGTGCCTTCCTCCCTATCCAGAATGTTATGAAAGGGTGGCATACTTCAATTAAACAATTAAAGGCAAAAAACAAAAAAAAGCAATATTCTTTTTTTATTTTCAAAAGTAAATATTTGTAAAAGTGAAGCAAATTTTGTAAATTTGTTGTGATGTTTACACATCCCCTGTGAAAGTCAAGCTAGGCTGTTACTTATCTAGCCCACCGCTCAAACTGTTATTAGTAAATCAATCTTGTATAATGATCAAAATTGGGACAATGATCCTTATTCAGGGTTTTGAAAGCCCCAACACCAAACTTAAACTCAAATAAAAACATAAGATTTTCTCACCATTTCAACCCATCGTTCGAATGCTTAACAACAACTCCTGTCACGAGGGTGACTAACCTTGGCAGTAAAACACTAATTCTAGGAAATACCCATATTTCATTAATGATAAACATTGAATAACAAAACTTTTAGAGGTCTTTTGACCTTTTTTTATTCACTTTGCGCTTTGTTTTTGCTGACTTGCTAAATGTTTGTATTTATTTATAATCCAAGGAATGAGTGAAGAAGCACTGTTTACTTAAACTCAATCAAACTCTTCTCGCTTCTTCTAAAGATCTTTGTGTATATTTAATTCAGTGATTAATCATTTTTTCATTATTTAAAAAATTTAATTTTATCTTTTGCTCATTTAAATATTTAAAAAGGAGAGGGTTTATCAGATAATGATATTTTATTGTTTTAATTACGTTTTGCTTCCAAAATGGGTTGTACAATAGCTTCCCTCTTTGCTGCAAATATTATATGTTTTCATAAATACAAACTCTATAATCTATAATCTATATAGGCTCACAAAAAAAAACATTTATAAATTCGATATCAAAAAGGAATTTTGCACCTTTTATAGTGTGTATTTATTTGCAAAGTTAGTTTATTATTCAATCATGCAAAAAAAAAAAAAAAATAAAGAACACCCAATTTCAAAATAAATGTCATAAATCCCCGTTTGTGAACACCTCCAATATCTTTGTTTTCATTTCATTCATTTTGTTATTTCAAATATGAAAATAAAGTTAGAAATTGGACATTAAAAAAAAAGACTCTAATTATAATTATTTGAACTGTCCATTAAAGCAATACATAGTCCAATTTAATCTCCCTTTCAAGTTGAGAATTTTCTTAAACAACTTTTTGTAATAGGTTTTTTGTAAACTAGAATATGATATCCCTTTATGGATTTGAAGCCATATTTTTGACTTAAAATAGACTCAAATTCCCCTCCTTTGCTAAAAAGAAAGAAAAGAAAAGAATTAGAATTCAATCTGTTAAAAGGAGTTTTGTATTGAACTTGCAAGTATTCCCTGTTGCAAAAACGTTATTTTCTCCGACTTGAAATGACTCAATTAGGATTAATTGTATATTTACATCTAAAATGACTCAATGTCAAGGATTATACTTCATACGTAATTTCTCAATTGACGTCACAAGTAAGAAATAGAGTGAAGGTGTGACGGACGTCACACGACAGAACGGATCAATTTTGACTATTTACTACCATTGAGAACTCTTTATATCTCCATGATCTCTCAACTATTTTTATTTTGATAATGAAGGGGTTCTTTGAGCACCAGCCTGAGAAGTTAACTTTTAGCGGGGTCCCTGGAAATTTGGGATCTCGGATTTCAACAATAAATACTATTTTTATGTTACTAAAAGAAATAATAAGTTCCTAAATGACATTGTTGAAAGACTGTGTGTGTGGCTGTATTTTGTGTAACTTGTCAAATACTCAACTTAAAACGACTTGCAAGCTAAAAGGTATCCTCTGCATCACATGTAACTCATATGTGAAAAGCTTTATGAATCCCGTGGCATCCTCAATGTTACTATGGCATTCAATTAGACTCCCAATTTTTATTTTTAAATATGTTTTTATGCATATAGTAACCACGATGACATCCCCATTGTAATAAAAGCAGAGCTTTCAAGTTTGAAGTCAGTTCGTAGTAGTTTGATTTTAAAACATTCTTCAAATTCCATGTGTCTTTTCAAAAAGAAAGTCCTCAGTTCAAATTTTATGTTATTTAGTTTTATTGAAATTGGGTGAAATTTAATAGCCCTGATATTTATTCCGGTAAATAAAAATTGATAGTGACTTTTTTTCACCTAGAAACGTTTCTTCAACACAGAGCCTCTTCATTTAAATAAATTCCATCACATTTTTTGATATGACGTCCGTATAATGTGGAAATTCACCTTAACAACAATGTACTTTAGCATTTGTTTCCATGCCACATCTTGATTCGCACTCACCCATCAATAATAATTGTATCTAACAAAATTGAATGACTCTGTTGCCAAGATTCTTATTAGTATTGCGTTAATTATTATTATTTATGATTATTATTATTATTATTATTTACAAAAATTGGGTAGATCCTTGAGAAAAATCATTGTCCGGAACAAAAACCTTGACAAAAGTATATAGATATATCTACATACTCGTGTCATATTTTAAGTACAATATTCCTATAAATTTTAATCATAACTATTTGACAAATTAGCAAATGTATTTATCAACATTTATTTAATTTGAGTCCTTGTTGAGTCAAGGGAAATTCTAGATAAACATATCTACATATAGGTAGGCAGAAAGTTCAATTTTCAGTAATGAGCATCGTATATATTCCGTATAATCTATGGAGCTTGTAAACAACATCACGATATATGTAATACAATGAACCAAGTGGGAATTTACGTAATATGAAAGTTGAGTGAATGGCTTTGTAAATTCCAACGCATAGAACATAGATTTCCTTCAATACCCTGTTTCGATTTGCTTACCATACATAGTACATGTGTAGACAAAAATCTTTAAGGGTGGGAAGACTACAAATTAAAATTAAATATGACTCAATTACACACTATGTAATTTATTTTCACTTATTCTAAACTTTAGCCCTTTACCTTGAGCATATTTCATTTTTGTAACTATATAGATTGAGATTATTATTATTATCTCACAACGTGTGTTCCTACATAGGTGTGTATTTCCTTATAGAGCGTTTTCACGTGAAGTCCTCACATTGAAAGTCGCCATTTTGGATGAACCATAAACAACCAAACTTTTTTTAAAAAAAATCTTTAAGTAATTGGACGTCACAATAAGAGGGTTGTAACCATTACCGTCATTCAAAAATATCTCTATCTTTATTTTATATGTATCATAGTCTAAAATGTATAAAAAATACGTTATTATACATTTACATAGTGTTGTCAATAAATAAACTATTACTTTTGCCAGGATCGGAGCTCTTTTTTCAATGATCCTACTTTGTTAGCATTTAAAATAAACTCATAGAGATTCTACGCACCTAATATCAATTTGATTTTGATTTTTTTCAAATATCCCCGCTTCTCTTTTTATCATCAAGTTGTATCCCAAAGACAGACCTGTTTAGTCTTTATTTTCATTTTTAAAGCAAGATAAAGTGTCCAACAGATTTTTTGACCATGTGTCCATTTTATTTAATACTTGTATGAAATTATACTATACCCATATGTTCCCAACTTGGCGTCGCTTTCAATTTGTTATTCAATCTATGACGTCAGGGAAAAGGCTCTTTAGTCCAAAGACATCTACTCACCATATAGAAATGATATTAAAATAAATGCTACAATATTTTCATTATGATTCATAAATACATATAAGTGATTAATAAGGGTGTGTTGCCTTTATGGAGCTCGATTATATTATTATTGATGAATGGAATGACTTGCAACTTTTGTACTTATGTACTTATCAATAATGGGTGGACACTAAATTGAACTTACATATCATTAAATTATGGGTTATTAAAATTTGGGAGAGAGATGGAGTTTTGAGGAATTGTACATTGTGCTTATGTAGTACGAAGGGACGTCTTTTGAAGTGAAAACTCTGAGTAACTTATTTAATTATAATATAATCAGCTAATGTATAACAATGGATAAACAGGGAAATTATAATTTAAAAATCTCGGATTTGGGAAGTCTATTTTGATATATGTATATGTAGTTTTCCCAGCCATATACAAATATCATAAAGAATTTTCGCACGTTGAGCTTTTTTGTCCACTCACAACCTCGACTTACAAAAGGGAAAGGAAAAATTTATTTGGAAAAACAACTTGTAGCTACTCTTCTGTAGTTTCCTTGTTGCCAACTTGTTAATATTTGGCAGAATTTATTATTTATATATACTATATATTTATAAATTCTACCAATCACAAGCTAATCGTTACTACTTCTGATAGATTCAAAATTCAAAAAAAGGGCGCGCAATCCTTGATTTAATATATTTATTATGCATCAAAATCATAAATAATAATAATACCCTTTTTGAGCTCATAACACGTAGTGTCAGCTGCTTTAAATCATAAGAGTCAAATGATGAAAATCAGCTGAAGGGAGAATACAGTGTGTTTTGTTTATCCCAAAAAGCTAGTCGTGTAGATGTAAAAAGAAAGAGAAATTTTGAATGGCCTATTATAATTTTTCAAAACACATCCCCAACACGTGCTTTTCTATTTATTTATATTTTTTTCATCCCTTTAAATATTTACTATGTGTGTCTGGAAACTAAGTATGTATCGGTCCCAATATTTTGATGTTCCGTTCTTTAAGACGAGTCTGAATCCGAAATAAAATCAACAAAAAAATATTTTCTAAATGATGTCATCATCAATCTATCCCGACTTTCTTGGCCTGTGTATACAATTTAAATTACCTAATTAATCCTAAATTAAGAATAATGACAAACTATTCTCGCTCATCAAATTTCACGGAACGAATTCCATTGTTAGATACAAGTACTTTACTATAATATTAATCATAATGATGTCTTGTACTGACTGCTTTCAAATTTTGAACGTTTTTCAAAGAAAGGAGATAGAATAGCACAGAATCAATTTGAAGTCATCTACTTAGGACCTAGTCAATCCTACTCAAAATCATGTTAGACTGAAGGGATTTTGTGTGTCAAATCTGGATCACAAACCCCTAAATTGGGAGTCGCATACTTTCCATTTCTTATTTGAAAAAAAAAACAGATGTTTATTTTTAGTAACGACCCGGGTCTCTTCAAATTTATATCAGGTTTAATGTTGATGAGTCATTTAAATGAGACACTCATTTAGTTAGTACTACTCTATGTTACTTTTTTTTTTGTAAGATAAATATTTCAATTCGTGTTGTATTTCTTTTTTATTCCTTCTTATGAAGGAAGTATATGATCCCAAGATAATGTCATGATTGTCAGTTGCCACTGTCTAATAATGGTAAAAGTATAGGGAGCATCATATCCGGATCGTAGCCCTTATCCAAAAAGAAGAACTGGATCGGAATAGACAAAATTTTGAATATTTCTAATTTAATCAAAATTTAATTAACATTGATCACGGCGTTATAGCACTAATATAGAAATTTACATTGTATCGTATTGTCAGCTCTTAATTCTTTGACTTCTCTTCCCAAAAATAGTGTTTGTAACCTTGAATTAGTTCTTGTTCAGCTAATAATAATTCCCTTTTACATGAAAAATAATTTCAGAGTTGAGTCTTTTTCCTGTTTCTGTTTTGAAGAGAGACTGCGAGATACACGCAAGTTAACGTTGTGACATGTGTTCATAATATGATTTCAAAATTACTTATTGATAATAAACATGACCAATTTCATCTTTTGAATGAAAATGAAAACGTTTTTCCTCTTGAGTCACTATCATTTATATGCAGAGTGTTGATGTCGTAACTTGATAAACTATAAGGAATCGCCAGAGCCTTAATAAATTATAATGTACACTCTCATTCCCGATTGTTAAGTAATGTATATGTAAATATTATATACGATTCTCTCTTTAAGGATTTGTTTCTTCTTTATCCATATATGTACATACATACATACATATGTTTTATTTGATCTTGAAATTCAAGCCTTCGTTCTCATCAGGAGTGAAGCAAATAAGTCATTGTTGGGTCATAATAACTTTGTTTTGCGTGACGGAACCCATTGATCCTGCAACTCTTGAGTTGAGTTAATTATTTGATTACATTTATATGTTGTTATGTGTATGTGTGTGTTTAACTCAAAGGAAATATCATTTAGCGGCTAAATTTGAATTTTTAATTCTCATTATACATATATGTAATCTAAGATACTTATACTCGTAGAATGATTATAGTTATATACTCAAATATATTATTGCTCTTTTGATTCAAGTGTTTTGCCGATTTAAAAGGATCTTTACGCTAGAAATTTTCAATCAAATAAATAGAATGGGATAATGAGAATTGTTTAATGACTTGAACCCGTTTTCACTTTGTACATACATTTAGAAACTCCTTTTGTACCCACTCATTCCTGCTCACTTTTGTATCCGAAGAAGACCACTCATTGGAGCATACATAGAATAATATACGTGTTTAAGTAATGAAAAAGAAAACCTTGGAGCAAATTCAAACAAAAATGAATTTACAACATTTGTCATTCAGTTGGGGGTTGTGTTGTGGGCAGGGCCAAAAGTTTAAGTGATGGAGATTAAAACGAGTCAAATTGCTTTCATCTTGGTCTTGACACTTTGAGAGATTTCTATACCTTCAAAAATTGATATGAAGACGTCCAAATCAATCTAGAAAAGCAAACTAATAGCTAAAGGTGTATCTCAAAGTATTTGTATGAAATTATCTGCCTCTTTCCCCAGTTTGGAATCGGAGAAAAACCTCTCACTTGAGTCATTTACTTGCAAGGTGGTATTCCTCCTAGAGAAGACCTTTTCTTTTTTTATTCACATCTACGAAGTTAAAGAGAGTTATAAGAAAAGGTAAGAAACTAAAGGAAGACGTTCCATCCTTCAATGATTATCCCCGTTTCAAAGGCTCAAAAATGAACAGAAAGCGCTCATTTTTTACTTTATACTATTATGCCTTTATATGTGATCTACTTACTATTAATCAAGGGGATCCCTTGGAGTACATTCAAACAAATATACATATGTTGATAAAATAATAACTTTTGGGTTTTTGCAAATATGGGGGGGCGAGAGGTGACAAACATGGAATTAGAGGCTATAATTACGAAATAAGGAATTCATTCCAACTCTTTTTTTCCCTATAAACACATTTCACCACATCATAATCTTTTTTGAAGAGTTATGTATAGATCATGATAAGCATAGACATTGAGCAGAAAGCTCAATTGTCAAGCTTCATTTCCTATGAGTAATATTTTTAGAGTCGTAATCTGTACATATATATATATATATGCGTACACCTTAATTCCCATTTCCTTCTTGAATATTTTCTTATAATAGAAGTTATAGTCATAGATAGACAGAGAGAGAGAGAGAGACAAAAAGAAAGATACCTACATGAATATCTACATACATAATTCTTGAAACTGAATACATGCACACATTTGTATGCTTTAAAAATGGAATTTATGGACTTGGAATAAAAATGAAGAAGAAAATAGACATTAAAGTCAAATTAGATAAAATAAAATGCATTAAAAGATCATATTTCGATAATAAACTTGTGACGGAAGTATGCTCCAAACTCTGATTACTATTTCAAATTCATTGAGTGGTAAGTATCAGTACATATCACCTTTTTACATAATGCTTAAAGATAGACTCTGTTGTTTAAAAATAATCATCAGCCAATAAGAACCATGAATAAAAAAGGCTCAAACCCTGCATTGATATTTAGTACGAGTGTTCTTTTCTATTCAAAATTTACGGAGTTATTTATCTCTCAAGAAAAAACTTGCTCCCAGATCCTTAGTCGTGTTAATGGACTCTTTGTTTAGTTGCCAATGAAACGTCTACATTTTTTGATTCAGCAGGGCTTCTCAATCTTTTTTCCTTTTTTGTATCCCTCGAGTCGTACCCATTCATGCTCCAGTAAAGAAAAAAAATATTTTCTTTTCCGGAGACTCTTTTTCTATTCTATTCTCTCTGAAGATTTATAATAATAATTTTTCGTCAGCCATCAAATGTACTTACGTTTTCCTGTGAATCCTTAGGGTTTCGTGAACCCCAGATTGAGAACCTTTTGTCAATATGTCTAGTTGTAAGACTTCTATTCAGACATTTTATTTCAATCCAGGTCTTCAAATTGTAGTCTAAAGCTTTCAATTAGATTATCTTGATGAGTTTATTTTTGTGTACCTTGTAACTTTTATTAATTGGGGAAAATACTGACAACGTCATGGTACCAGTGGAGCTCTAAATAACCATTACCTACCTTAGAATCGGAGTAGAATTGTCACACCCTCAGTGATTATAGTCTTTTTACCCTGCAAGTGTTTTTGTGCCTCATCAAATTTAGAATGGAAATAGAAAAATGCCATTTTTTAATTCTTTCAACTCTTCATCGATTCATGGAGGTCGATCTGTATCAAACAATTTGAGAGCAAGCTCTTGGACTCAAACAAGGAAAATAGCAATCAATCCCTCCTCAAAACATGCCTCGTTACTCAAATTCAATACGTTGTATTTCAAAACATTTGCTTTGCAAGTGTTTCCTACTCCAAAGTATTCCTGTCTTTTTACAGCTCAATTAGGACACAATTTCTAGGACAAAATTACATTACATAATATATATATATATATGTACAGCTATTCAACACATGCTTAATTTTTATTAGGAGCATAAGAATCATGATAAACGGTTTAAAATGAGAGTCAAATTAAATTATGAAGCAGTATCATAATAGTTATTACATACTGTTAATAGCATCATTAAAAGTATTCCTTTGAGATTATCTCTTGTTTTTTGTTTTTGTTTTTCACTCTCTCTCTTGAAAAGTCCACAAAATTATTCAATTATACATTGAAGCCTTGTGAAAACGACAAATTACACTTTTCATTGCATAAAAATCATCAAATGATGCCAATACAATAATCATATGTCACGAAATCCTTGACTTGACCTTATTATAAGTAAATTAGAGAACAGTGGATTAGGACTACTGCATTTGTAATTGAAGTTCTAAAATTTAACTCAACTGTTCCTTAGATAAAGGCACTTTATTGAAGTTCTACTTTCTACTTTCAAACGTAATAATAATAATTAATTAATAAAAAGTTGATCAATATGTAAATGCAGAGTAAATGAACCTGCAATTTGGCAGAAATGCTGTTGATTACAGCCATTTTTTTCACTTTTCCCTCATGTACATACATATGTAGAAATCCACTTTCATTGAAAGGCAATGTCTCTATCACTAAAGAGACAATCGTAGTACTCAATCAAATCATGAAAATGATTGGGGAAAGAATGATCTTAATGATATTTATATTTGACTACATATTTGAAAAATGATTGGTTATTTGAAAGAAGAAAAAAATATCGATATAATTCATCAATTGGCACATGATATTAGTAATATTTATCATTTTGTTGAGAATATGATTTGACATTTAGTGCCAACAATATACCACCTACATGACTGCCACAGAATCTCTTAGAAGATTCCATCTAGATATTGAATGAGATCCAAAATAAATTGCACACGCTATAACAAGGATATAAGAATAATAACAACAACAGAGATATTCAATTACAATTTCATTGATATATTATGTATGTACATTGTGCATATCTATTTATAATAAGGGCAAAGCCTTAGAAATGATGCATTGAGAACAATTGATTATATATTTAAATATATCATTATCCAACAAGTAGAGCAGATAACAGAAAGAGGGTCATAGGTGGCGACTGTGTAGCAAAGCATGAATAAGGAGATCATTTTAAATAATATAAAAGTGTGATAATATGTGCTGTAGAAACTGAAATAAACCAATAGCGCATTAAATGGTAATAAATTCAAGAGTAACAATGTACTACGTACTATTACGTATATTATTTAGCTAGTCAAATAAAAAAGGGTTAAGTCTTGTGTTAGTCACTCATAATTTAGACCCGAGAACTAGAGTTCATTTATCTATTACGGACGGTGTTATTATACTTACATGCAACTAATTTGAGTTTAATTCATCAGCGTTCAGGACAGAGGTAAAAATTCATAGCTGGATTGTAATAAAATATAGGTACAATCCCAGTAATTTGATGTTCCTGGCATAACACCGTGATATATCAAAGTTAATCCCATAAAAAAATCGATCCTTCATGACATCATGAGTAGTTTATTTTCTCATATTCAGTATAATTCGAAATAATTTGACTAAATCTCAATTACTATTATTGTGGGCTTCAAATTAATAGCTTGGGGGGCATGGTCATAAAAACTCAGAAGAACAGACAATTTTACTCTAAGGACTTCTTGAAAACAAAATTATATAAAATGTAATTACGTATGATTGATTAGGCCTTTAAATGAAATTTCCGTGATTAAAAAGTCTAACTATAACAATCAATCTAAATTTATGCACCTTTGATCATAAAGAGTTAAGTGTTATAAGGACTGACAATTTTATTCTAAGGACTCCTTAAGATTGATGGTCCCACTAATTATTATTATTTAGTATTGAATCGAGGATTTCGATACCGATACAACACTAAATGTTGGTTACACATATCTAGCAGATCAAATCAAGTTGACTTCTTGGATACATTGACAAGGTTGTTGGAATAAGGAGGGCATATGGAGTAATTAACCCTCCAATAATGTAATATCCCCTTTTTTGAAGTTTAAAATTAGAGACTTCTAGATACTTTCGGTACGTAAATTTTTATTTTAAAACTTTCGACACTTAAATTGAAACTATTGATAATACTTGGATAATTGTAGTATTAAGAATTAAAAAGCCTGAGTAAAATATTTAGGAAAACCTTTACTTTTTATATGATGTGTACGAAATTTATTTATAAGCATATACATCAAAATATATAGAAGTCAATAAATACACTTACTTATTACACTCGTTATGGCAAACCACATTTATAAAGTCAATAATCATACTCTCAACATGACTCTCTCTATTTTTTTTTAAAACCAAATAAGTAGATTAGTTTATAGATATGTATTCAAATTACAAAAATATATGCATACATTAATTTATTGACTAGAATCTGACAATAATTAATTATTATTATTTAAAATTAAAATTGTCATACAACAAACATACATTTTGTCTATATCTAATATAAATTTTAACCTATTAAATAAAATAAGTTAGTTTGTTAAAATATTGGTTATCTGTATCGATCAGACAAAAGACGTATGGGTCGATTTATAATTAAATAAAAGTTAAAATTCTATATGATACCCTTTTGAGGAACGGGAATTTGTCCCTTCAAGACTTGTTCTTCACATGGACCTCAGCTACATCTCCTTAATTACAACTATTTTTTGAAGAAGTAGCATAGATTTATTTGATAATGGGATTCGATATTTTTAGTTATGGAGGAATAGGGCTTCCACAATCCCTGATTTCCTTGAGATACTCAAATGGCACAAATTAAAAATAATAGTAATCATTGTATATGTATAAGTATATATATTTAATTTGTGTCATTTGAGTAAATACCATAATGAGACATATTGTTATGTAAGAATAACATATTATGTATGTGTCTAACCATTAGTGGTGGGGAACAAAGAATTCTATTAGAAAATGGAATGAGTGAAATGATGGATCATGAGTACTCTACAGGAAATGTCAGAGTAGATTTTGTTTCTTTAAAAGTATAGCTAATCATAATACCATATGTATTTTGTCAGAAGATATCCAATATTCAAATAACTATTTCGCATTAATCATTAAATTAACTACATAATATTATTATTACTAGAAGACACCTCCAACAAAAGGTTGGTTTTTTTAGATACATATTATATAACTCTATTCTGAAAATCTTAAATAAACCAAAATATTTGTAGTTACATGAAATCCTTTTACACGCTATTTTGTTTTTCTCAGAGTATTTATTCTTTTTTCATCATTTGCAAAAAAATAAAGAAAGATTGGAATGAGATAAAATATTACACCTGCTGTTGAAGGAAACAAAAAACCTTCAAATACAAAGATGTCAAAGATGATGTCATTCCATAAATCTATATAATATCAATGTATTCCTTCATTTTACATGATATTATTATCAATAAAGCTCGTGTGATAAATTGTGTAAATAGGTACCATTTTGAATTGAAGACAGAACTTTTAATAGAGGCAAAAACTACAACCGTTGTTGTATTTTAAAATGAATAATTGATGTACTTGGCATATGTATATTTCTATTCTTTTAAAAATAAAGGCTTATCAATAAAATAATATCTTCAATTTAGATTCATTTTATGTTGAGGTCTAATTCATAATTATAATGACATTTCCATGAGCCATTAATGGTTCTGGTTTTATTAAAAAGCCCTTCATACAAGCATACTATATAAATAAAGCCCCCTAAAATTTGTAAAATTACCACGTCTTTATTTTTATTGTACCTCGCAACCCTTTATCCAAAAAACAGGCCCAAAATGAGTTGGAAGAGTAAGACAATGGTTTTCAACTATGGAATTATTCTATATTTAATAGTAGATAATAATTTTTCACAGCTTAACGAGAGTAATTTCGGGTTCAACCAATCAACATTGTTCACAGCACTAATAAAAGGCAAGGATCGTAGAAATATCAACAGCTGACAAAGAAATACAGTGTACATTTTTATTTTAGCTCCATAATGAAAAGATGTTAAAGATTGCAAATTGCTCAAATTAGAATGTCTTAGATTGTACCATGCGTAAAAATCCCTTCCACATATGTATTCCCCCTATGTCCCAGTGGATAGGACCCTGTATTTTTCAAAGTGGGACTAGCTATGAGTGAGAGCAGGGCTTATCAAACTTCTTTTCTTTATTCACTCCTTTCAATATATCTCAGAAAGTTATTTCTCCAACTTATGTAACGGTTTAGATGGATCACTACTAACTGGGCTTATTTCAACTATTTATGAGATTCGTGGTGATACTTTAAAACTATCATAATGGATAGAAATGTCATTCCCCTTAAAAAAATAGGAGATTTTATGTGAGCAACAAATACTTAGATGAATGAGGAAACTGTAAAAGAAAATAAATTTTGTTAATACGTCAGACATTGACATGCTTCCAAAATGCTCTATTTGTATCAACTTTTTCTATATAGGTTTTTATTACAAAAGAGTCTATTTTTTAAATACTTTGTGGGTAAAAAAACCTATTTGAAAGTTCTTTAAACTATGTTTCTAAGATAGTTCCAAAAAGTTACTTACTGAGATTTAAATATGAGTATGAGCTTCTTAGTATTGATTTTTGTGTCATGCGACGTAATTATCGTATTTTTTGTGAACAAATTTATAAAAAAATAAGGCACTTTCGACACCTCCTTCTCTTTGTAGTATTTAATCGAGGCTTTACTGCTGCAAAAGCTGCTCGTGAAATTTGTGTTGTGTATGGGGAAAATGCAATGGCAGAAAGAACCGCTCGTTACTGGTTTGCAATGTTTAAAGAGGAAAATTTTTTATCTCAAAGACGCACCGCGTTCTAGCCGCTGAACTGAACTTGATGAAGGGCAGTTAAACCAACTTTTGCATGAAGATTCACGGCAAGAACTTAGTTGCAAACCCAATATCTCGACGCCATCTTGTGGCTATTAATGTCGTGTTAATTCGCTACTCTTATCTTCAAAAGTTGGAAATTTGATTTTTCTCGTGCCAATTTATTTCTGTAAGCAAATAAAATATGTGATCACGAGTTCTTCTCATTACAAAAAAAGAAAAATATGAATTTTTAATGTTTGAATGTTATATTATAATTTTTAAAATTATGCATGTTCCTGATATAATTCCAAAATTATGATAGCCACCTGATGCTATTTGATAACTTCCATTTCCAATGGTATAAAACAATTCCATCAACAGAAATTCTAATTCAGTATTTTGATCAGACATGTTATTTTATTGCCCTAGGTTCACAAAGAGAGGATCTCCAGTCATCTAAATATGATCATTGCTCCACCTAATATGACTAAAATGTTCGTTTAGATGTTTAATAGCTATTTCAAAATGATTTACATGCATGCTTGAGTAAATGTATGGAATTTTGTAGAATAAGTCGTTCAAGTATTAACTGACGTATGTAGTCTAAGGATCATTAATTAATGTGCATTTATGATATTTAATAAATCTTGATTTACATATATTTCTTTTTCCAGAAAAGATTCGAGCTTGGAGAAAATAAACATTAGCCTGACCCGTATTCTGATCAATCCGTTATTTTGTCAACACCTAAGGATTTTTGCTCTTTATTAATTTAAAAAATGAAAATTGAACAGTTTTAGTCTTCAATGCCCATTTTTGTGATCTCTCATGCTATTTAAAGTTTAAAACATGGCCTTTTCGAAGGAAAATTAGCTTCTTTCAAGGGCTTGAGAGGTCTGAAGTTTAAAATAATCAAACCACAAAAAAAATTTTGAACCTCCTTTGAGATCTCATTTTTAAAAAAATAAAAAAAAATTGGTGCAAGCTAACAAATGACATCTTCTTATAGTGCTGGGCATACAAGTTGACCACAAAAATTGATTTCTACAGTTTTTCTTTAAAAAACTTCTCTAAAATCTTGAGTACAATTTCTTTTATTTTAAAATTATTTGCTCAAATTTGTTACATCTACTCTGTGAGTAAATTTAAAGTCAAAAATGGCATTGGTTGCAATTTTATAGCACATTTTCCTGTTAATTTTATGCCTTTATTTAAAAAAGATATTTTTTCATAATAATAAAAATCTTAGTATCGATTTTTAATTACAATAAATATTTTAGTTTAGTAATGTATCTAACTAAAATATTAGTAATGATTTCAGCTATCATTATACTATTTATATAGCATTGTACCTATATCATACGAATCAACCATTGTGAAATCCCTTAGTTAGAAATACGGATTTTAGCAGTTTCTTCGAGAGAGATCTCTAGATGGTGACTACCTGGTATGAATATCCTAATATGACATTTAGTCATATTAATATACTAGCGTAATTCATAAACATTGAAGTGTATGAATTGGGATAGGCACTCTGTAGAGGTGAGTGAGCGTGCCTGCAATTACTATCTGGTATTTCTACAATTAATCGGCTGATTGTTATTTAACAATATTAAATAATGCTTATTTTTCGACCAGGATTTATTAATCACAATCAGAAATTCAACAACTTATAAATGTGGCAAGTTCTCGCCTCAACGACAGAGTGAAGACTGAATTCAAATTGATTAATTATCAAGCTAATGCTACCAACTGATATTTTAATTTCCTTCCTAAAACTCAACTTTGCCCAATTCTACGATGAACCCAACGGCACAACTACCTACATTCTGAGGGGTATGTATTCAGATATATTAGAGGTACTCCCTCACTCTCCAATATTACACCGGGAATGTCTCTTTTTTTCTATCTCTATTGATCATAATCAATAATTTACCTATAATGCATAAACAGCTGTTAAATACAGAAAATGTTAACTCAAAGTATTTTTCCATCATTGCTTTGGCGCTCTCGTTTAACACAGTACCCCTATGTGGTATACATTGTATGAATATAAATATACAAAATAAATTTAGATCCTTAGGATTTGATTTAAAGCAAATACACATAGCTGTTTATTATAAAAAATAGCCTAAAGTTATATTTCACTAAAAAGTATAAAATAAAGATATTAAATCTGACGAGAAGAGGGAAATTGTACCCAAGTACTAGCACCTTCAAAATACAAAAATAAATACAAATAATCATAGATATGACTCAATATTCCTATTCTTGGTCATCCTTGCGAGACTTTGAGCTATTTCGGTATAAGAAGAATTTAATCTATAAAATGAAATGAAACATGAAAATCAATTAATAATAACTACTAGATAGACAAATTTATTCATACCACAAAATAAGAGGAGAATCCACCCATAATACTTCCACAAAGAACGTCCCACCAGTGATGACGATTATCTGTTATCCTTGATATGGACATGAACAATCCGTTAAAAATCCAAAATAATGAGAAAATGATCTTTTGGAGTGAAGTTAAGCCTTGACTTCTGTTCACAAAATGCTGGAAATTTTTAGATAGAGATAAAGTGGGGAACAAAATGCGAACATCAAGTATTAAATGGACACAATTTAGTAAATAGAAGAAAAAAAACTATAATTTCAATAAAATCATTAATGTATTTTAACGTTCCTAAATAAATCAAAAGTCACACGCTGTACAGGGTCTACGGAAAAGTCTGTTAAATTAATTTCTAATTCATATTAATATGCTAAAGTTGCGTGAATTTTGTTCCATTTTTTTTTTAAACCAAACAAATTATTTAACAGAATAATTTCCCTATTTCTCCAATAGAAGCCAAGAGAAAGGGTTTCAGGAATTAGGGTCTCTATCAAGCCCAAATTTGAAACAATTAACTACATCATGATACCAAAAATCTAACTAGAACACACTTAAAAGCTCCTAAAATGATTCGTTAATGATTAAATGCGTGTACAAAAATCATATAAAGGTGTAATTACCAAAGCAGTAAACATGGTGTAAGCAGCAGTTTGTGCGTGCCCCGAAGGAAAACTCCGTAAACTATCTGAAATGTCATTTTCCGTAAAGTATGTTCCATCATCTAAACGACATAGTCCATCTTTATATAGTTGATAGCTAAAAGAAAGAGACAATGATCCAATAATTACCAAAGGATGGATGCAAGTACAACTAACCTACTCTTTGTAGAAGAGCACGTCAATTGTAACGGATCGGGATTGCATGTTTGTATAAAATGAGGTCTCGGCTCAGGGAAAAGAAGCTTAGTAATGACCATTATTGCAATATTTAACCAATATGATATCAAAAACCTGGAGTATGTATCAAAAGATGTCCACCAAAAGTTTTTACGCCTCTCCTTACACTCAGTAAATAGAATCTATTGAAAGGATGATAAAGATATTGATATAAAATGTCCGCTCATGTACTGAATAAACCCAATAAATTACCATGAGTAAAAATGGGACCATAGTGAATGTGAGCAGATACCGAGTAGGAACTGTATCCCCATTGGTTTCTCGATAGAAATCCTTGTCCATTTCGTCGGTTGGACACCAGAACCATCCCTGGTTCGAAAGATAATACGCACCATACTTTAATAAATATAACGTAAATCCGGCAATAGCAATTGAACCTCCATAGTAACGAAGCATTTGAACTTTCTATGATAATATGTATTATGAGAATAATTTATAATTATATCATTATATATAATATGTATACCTGGTATATTGAATTTATTTATTTATTTACACTGTAGATATAAGATAATATTATTATATCAATTCAATTCACGTACACGTGAAATATTCATTGAAGTCTCTGCCACTTTTTAGTAAAAATCAGCTAGCAGCACCTTCTTTAAATTGATGTTATGAAAGGACTTTTTTCAGATGTTGTATATACATGTCAATAATTTTAATCAGCGAAAATAGTCATCTGTATAGTTTAAAACGACAATGTCATAGACTAATCAAAATCATTCAGGGAATATTGAGGCGGCAATGAGTTGTAGTAGTTTTTGATGAGTATGTAAATTTGAAGTTTTCTATGTAATGAACATCTGTAAAGACTACTCAACCAATCGCTATTTTCCGGTCGTACCTCTTTGAAAAGAGGGATTTATTTTATATAGTATATTTGACAAAATCATAAATTGTATTTCATGATCCCTTAACCAGCTATGTAAGATAAAATAATTGGGTTCGATTATAATGTCGTTAATGGATTACATCAGAGTAGAGAGGTTTTGTTAATAACTTGTTGCTTAGTGTCCATGGTATATTGACTCCGTCGTGAGATAAATATTGTTTCATTCTTATCATAACATCACTATCAGTACATAGAAAATTGGGGAAAAATGTACGTAGACGTAACTTACTAAAGTTTTACTAAATAATTAGTTGGTCGGGGATTGATACATCAACAATTTTGAGCTTCCATTCCACTCATGCAGCTTCAAAATGCGTAAGTTAATTCTAGCTCAAATATTTTTATTTCTAAATAAAGGAGCTGTTTTGTAAATGTACATCAAAAGTTAATGTTTTGACTCGTCATTCAGAGAGGATCCCGATATTCCTAACCTTTTTTTCCCAACTATGGTCACCCAACCGACTGATTGAGTTTCAAGGAGATTGTCTCAGAGTAGCAATAGTAGGTTCGGGCATTGGTGGAGCCTCTACAGCCTTTTTTCTTCGTCGTAAGTTTCAAAATAGGTCCCTGAAAATTGATGTCTTTGATCCTGGGGTAATTGGAGGTCGAATGGCTACTGTGAAAATGGCTGGGAGAGAGTATGAAGTTGGAGGGAGTGTGATTCATGGTCAAAATTTATTAATGAAGGAGTTTCTGAAAATTACGGATTTGAAGGGGAATCCTGATATGGATGAAAGGTATGTCATGAAGGATCTGGATCCGAATTCATTATTAGGTTGATCATAAATAAGTAAAATAATATTTTGCAGGATTGCCATCATTGGAAAAAATGACGAGGTGTTATTTAATGAACTTCCGTACATAGGGAAACTTCAAATGCTCTACCGATATGGACCCATGTCCCTCATCAAACTTCAATATTTGATAAGCACCATGCTAAAAGAATTTTCAAAGTAAATTATTGAACTAAAGTTGACTCACTGACCACTCATATCCATTCCCTAATTACAGAGTCTATACATTCCTCGACAAAGGCCATTCATTCGACTCCGCAAAGGATTTTCTCCTCACCATCTCCCCATATTCTAAGCGTAAAAAAGTTCTGAAAGAAGAGGATAGTTTTGCTAACCTCACGAAATTATCAATCAAAGATATGATGACAAATATGAAGTTTGCTCCAGAGTTGATAGATGAATTAGTCAGTAGTGTCATGAGATGCAATTACGGTCAGTCCGTCAATGATGTACATGCATTTGTGGGTATGGTGTCACTGGCTGGAGCTGATAATAGTCTCTGGTCCGTGCGAGGTGGCAATAAGCTCATTCCAGAACGACTTTTGGCTCAATCCGATATCAATATCATCAGTGAAAAGGTTACTTATGTGCATAAGAATCGTAAATCATATTTGATTGGTACAGAAGAGAATCCATTATTCCATGATGAAGATGGAGAGGTTTTGAGCATGGGTTTGCATCCATATGATGCTGTAGTAATAGCAGCACCTCTAACAAATGATTCCAACATGGGATTACAGCTTCCAAACACAGCCAAAATCCCAGGAAAGTATCATTTGACAGTCACTACGATTGTTCATGGTATCCGTAATCCTAATTATTTTCCGGAAGTCTCTGGAAATTTCTTTTTATATTCAGATGATGAAAGCGTGATTAACAGCGTTAATTTGTTAAAACCCGTGGACTATGATGGAACAGAAGAGGTTCCCTCCGTTTGGAAAATATTTTCTCAACGAACTTTGAGTGAAGATGAACTAAATGAAATTTTCTCTGATATCCACGGGAAGGAAGTCATTCCCTGGCTTGCATATCCTAGTTATCAACACACATTCATTGATCAAAAATTTGTAATCCCAAATTATGAGAGTCTATACTATTTAAATACCATAGAATGGGCGGCCTCAGCAATGGAAATGTCTGCCATAGGAGGAAAGAATGTGGCAAACATGATTTACAATCAATTTACTCTCTAAAGAGTTTGTATGAATCAATTATTATCATTCCGTCCGTCCGTCCTTCCAAGTCGCATTTATATATATCACTCTATAACTAATATTATCTTATGCATATATTTTATGAATTGTTATAAACATTGATGAAGAGATTAAAATAATTAATCATTATGAGAATAGAGTTGTATCCTCACAATGATTATGTATACATTTAAAGCAAAAGACCGGATTTTCTTTCTTACTCTTCTTAGTAAGTAAAGTATTCAATTTCTGAATCATATATAATAATACCACGAGTCCCACTTAATACATTATAAACTTTTAATTTATAATGTAGATAAGGTCTTTGTTTTATTTTCCTTTTGCTGCGATTTCAACATCACTAATTAGGAAGAAGCAATTCCGAGAAAGAATCCGCCAGTAAATCCTCCAGCCACATAGATGTTCTTCGACGCATAGTCCTGGAATTTCTCAAATCCTGATTTGCTCTTTATTCTCAACTTGTCCTTGACAACATCAGCCAATGTTGAGGTGTCATCCGTCATTTTGTTCCAGTCTACACGGATGTATCCCTTGTAATGGGCGATTTGAAGGATGAGGAGGGATCCACCAACAGCCGTAGCGGCCATTTTACCCACCTTCATTGTAAGATAACCCGCGCACCACCCTAGACCCGTACCCACAGCCAATTGCTTAGGAGCAGAACTCTTTTTGAGGGACGTCATGAAGTTGCGAATCATTCCACGGTTGGCTTCGTCATCCACGGCTATGAATTAAAAGAAAAAGGGGCGACGGTGAGGCCTTTTGAATGTGAGCAGAAAAGTAAGAAGATCCTCTCTTACACACAATATCCTTTATGGAGCTAATAAGGCTCTGCTCTGCCTCAGAAACGATTTTTTCAACCTCCTCAATCTCTTCCTTGAGATGCATTTTGATTTTCGTCAGATGTTTTTGCCCTTTAACTAAAGACAGGTTGCGTGAGCTGGGTTCTTACCTTTCTTCCTAGCTCTTAGCTATAATTAACTATCTATCCGACTATTCTTAGCTAGCCATTGAATATGATTGCCGATGGCTCCCATTAAATATACATAATTAATTATTATAATAGACGACTCATTGAAACGGTTGTCAACGTGTATTTTTTTTCTATCTCTCTTCATTTATTTAAAAAGATTAGCACGAATGTTTCTTAATATTTACAACTTTTTAAAAAGGATTGTTGATATTGTTTGTTTCATCAAACATGGATCCAAATGAGCATTATATCTTAAATTCATGATACATCAACACAAAATCAATCTTGTAGCAAAAATTTGAAAAATTAAGACATTCTCAAATTTTATCATAAAATATATTAACGGTGACACAATATTTTGGTCAGTTATCAACTTGAATTCACATTTCCAGGACAAGTTCAGAATATATTCTCAATTTATATGATTTAGGAGACTTTGTTTGGCGCTGATAATAAAATTATTATTTAGTGTGATCCTTTCAATAAAATCTGTCATATAATATATTGACGAAAGTTTACGATATTAAATTGCTACTTGCGGCACATCCCAGAACACATTTATTATATATAATATATAACTCAAAAATGAGATGTCAATAGCCGCAGAACTTATATATTTCGAGAATAGTAAAGCTATTGAGCGAAGTTTGTGACCAAATCAATCACGACGTTGAAAGACTATGTCTACGGTATATATTTATAATAAACAAACTCTATTACAAGTTCTATTGATATCTAATCTAGTGTCAATTAATGAATTAATAATCTTTCTACGTTACAATCGAATAACTTTTGATTTTATTGCTGAGAGAGTGAGGGAAGTAGTAAAATGATATTATTGATTTGTTTATAACTTAAAACCTTTTGCTCTATATATTTCTGAGTAAAAAAAACATATTTTAAACAACAACAGCGCCGTCTGGGGTCGTATTTTTACTCTATATTAGTTGAAAGTATGTGTTACTAGTTTGTAATTTCAACAATCCCGACGAGCACAAAGTCTATTATATCAAAATATTATCAAATCATTCATTGTCCATTGACACCGAGTACTATCAACTCAAAAAAAATTATCAGTACGTGCAAAAAGATACTAACTACTGTAGTGTATGAAAGTAAGGATTTGATTGGCTTTTGGGAAGGGACTGTATCCAGTTAGGAGTTATATACATATTTATTGGAATAATTTGATCTGATATCTCCTTCCCGTATTTTGTATCGAATTCATTTATATATTTTATTCATTGTCTCTTTTTAGATTTCAAAATGTCATTAAAGGCAGTGAGATTTGTTGCTCATTGTGGAAGTATTTTGAACTTTATCTACGCCATACATTTCCAATGGAATCTTGTAATTCCACAAAGTGTCAATGAACATCGCAATTCCTTTGGAGGAGCTTGGAAATTCCTTACTTTTTGGAATTTATGGGTCCAATGTTTGATGTCCACCCTTTGTTTGTGTGATATTTTGGCCCATGACTTTTTGCAAAAGTCATTGGCGTCTCGAGTACGTTATGTACGCGATTATTACTTCACATCCATTGGATTTCCTATAGGGCTTTTTGTAGGATTCATGTTTTGGGGCTTATGGTGGATCAATAGAGAGCTCGTCATGCCCAAGAGTCTGGATCCCTACATTCCAGTCTTTGTGAATCATATGCTTCACTCAACATGTCTTGTCATCATTTTATTCGAACTCTTCTCCTCTCCACATTCCTATTCCTCAAGGATCAGGGGATTAGTCACGACAAGTCTTTTTTGTGCTGCGTATTTGGGATGGATTTGCTACATTGCTCATGTGGGTGGGTATTGGGTCTATCCTATTATGGAGGTTTTGCCTCCTCTTCAAAGAGGACTTTTCATGATATTCAGTGTGCTTCTTGGTGATTTACTCTATTTCCTTGGGGATATTTTGAATGATTTTGTTTGGGAGGACACTGTTCCTCCTCATATTAAGAGATTCCAGAAAAAGAAGGCACATAAATATGATTAGATCCTATCCTGTATTTGATTTTCTTAGTTGGCATTCCATGGGTCACCCAATTGCAATTTTTAAAGAATATTATTTGTATTCTAGTCTCTTTTGTTATTATGAATACACTTTTAAATATTTTAGTTAATTCTTCTTTTTTTTGTAACTTCATACTTCTTTTATAATTATGTATTTATTATAAACATTAAAAATTAAATGCCTAGTTTCATTCTTTAAAGGTAATTGTGATTACTAAACATTGTTTCTATAGTGAAAATGGCAACTACATACATACACTAATGAGTAATTATTCATAAATAATTATTATTTCAATAACAATTGGAAGTAGTAATGCATTTATAAATATATTTTTGTTTTAAAGTATGTATTTAACCAATGGTTTAATTTTTGTAGTCAGATTAGTTGATGTTTGTTTAGAATGTGCTCCAATTTTGTGTATGAATGAAGTCGAGAATTTCTATGTAAATGCAAAATAAATAATATTTCATATAATATTCAAAGGTTGTTTCATTTCATTCGTCGAGCTAATTGATTTGTCATTTTTCATCTCAATACTCACAATTAAAAAACGGTAGTCAGCGTAATTTCTGATAACTGGAGGAGCTATTCCAAGTTGTTTACTATTTATAAATTAAATCATTATACGAGTAGCTGATGCGTCCATCTTTGCATATCTATGGTACAATTGATATTTGAATATCAGACATCAATTGTTTTCCATAGAAATAAAATTTCCTTTCCAAAAATAAATTATGTCTGTTCATTAAATTGGAGTAATACGAATAAAAGATTTCATTTGACATATAAGTGCAAATTACTCGCTAATAATAATTAATTAATCGGTAAATATTTAGCGTCCGCTCCAAGGATGTAATATTAGCAGGAAAATCAAACTACGAAAGCAATACTTTGATTTCCTTTTAAATCTCAAAGAATGGAATAAAATCTTGATAAATGTTTTTAAAATAAAGTACTGTGACAAATTAAACAAATCTTTTACAAAGAAATCTTCACTTCAATGCAAGTTTTCAAATTGAAAAGACCTAATTTTTTATAAATCCTTTTCTACAACAAAATTTCATTTTTCTTGTTAAATTTATTTTTTATATAATAAATATCATTGCAATGGATATAAATTTGAATGTCAGTTTAAATTTTGATGTGGAAGGTACATTTGGCCCATATTTCGCTGTAGAAAGTTCTTTGGGCTGTAATAGATAAATATAGGTTTAGTTCTATTACTTGTTATGTTAAACCTGATTCTTCAGGAAATCAAGCTGTAGAAAAAATTTCCACTCTATTTTTTCTGGTTCTTTAGTTTCCAAACATATTTATCGAGCAAATATTTCCATTTATTTTTTAAAACGTCGACTTCCTTTTCCATCTAAATTTTAGTTTAAAGAAATACACATTTACTTATAAATTATACTTACTATTTTGGAAATTTTCTGCCATAATTGATCTTTTAAAAATACATTCCTGGAATCTATTTTCCAAAGACATGGATAATTAAAAATATTATCAATTAAATGTTCGACATTTAAACTGATATTTGCAGCCATGTTTTTTTTTTATATGTTGAAAAGGATTTATAAAAAAATTAGGTCTTTTCAATTTGAAAACTTGCATTGAAGGAGAGACTTTTTTTTAAAAGTTTTGTTTCATTTGTCACAATACTTTATTTTTAAAACATTAATTTTAACTCTTATCTTATCCCAACTTGTTAAGCAATCCTGATCCTGAATGGAGATTTTGTAGGAACTGAAAGAAAATTACTTGTTTCACATTTTGTAATATTATGCTTTTGTAACAAAAAAATAGTGATTAAAGTTGCGAATTTTACTATTTATTTTCATAGCTACTGTAAATAATTTAGCAATTCTCATATTCAAAATAATGTTGAGCTGCCACATAATCTCACTAATTCCAAGGACTTTTATAACTAAAAGGATGCTCCAAAACAACTTGAATCATCTAAATAAAGTGTGTCCTACATATTTTGTCAGAAATAAATGGGTAAACTTCTCAGATTTGATCATTGTCCGGGATGCTACAGTTTTTTTAGGGAGGTCTTGCCATTAAAGGAAGTCCCAAAAGAAGGAAACTACATTCTTTTAATTTCTTGATGAAGTTCAATTGATTTTGGAATGAGTAGAAAGCAAAATAGATCCAATTAACGTTTGTATGATTAAGGGCCCAAGTATTTATGAATATATATTATCAAATATATTTTTTCCCCTCTATAAAGTAACTAATAAGGAGAAATAATAAATTTTGAAAATAATTCTTGAGAACATTTCTTCAATTAATTATTTTACGAGAATTGATCATCTAAAGCATGTGAAATCGAATATTCTTTTTAAACTAAAAATATCTGAAATTAAATTATGTTCCCTTTGAGAAATTCAATAATATATCCAGGTTTTTTCAGAGTCAGGGGATTCATCTAATACTGTCCAAATAATTGAATTAATAGCATATGGAGCTGTCCACTGATCAAAATTTAGCAATCCTTCTTTTAAAAAAGGGTATAAAAGTTTCTTTGAAGAACTGCAAAAGGTGATGAAAACGGGGTCAAAATAAGTCCAAGTTCCAAGGAATTTATCTCATATGTATTCTCATTGTAAATTTGTTATCAGCTTTTGTGAGGAGATAAGCTATTCTGAGAAACGACTCTTGATAATATGCGGTCTGATATAAAATTAATAACGAAAATAAGGTCAAGAGTGGAGAGTCACTTGGATATTTACTCAAGCAACTATAACTGTTGATCAATATAAATAAAGGTTCATTAAATATGTTTCTTAAAAATGAAAGATGATAATATATATATATATATATGTATTTAGGGGTGAACCAATTTTGAAACTTATATTTTCATTACCTTTCATTTCGACTCTGGTCATCTGACATCTGGTGATGACTTATATGGATAAACTGCATACAGAGGACATGATATAAGAATAATACAATAATTGAAATTTGAATTATAATCTTTGATTCTTGTAATGACATTCCAAATTTTTAAAATATTTGAAGAACCATTTGAACATTCGAGGAGGACAGTACTACTTTGATTCCTCTTAGTCAAATAAATAGTCTATTAGTATAAAGCGCTAGTCCCTTTGTTCGTTTGTTTGTCATTCAGGAGAACTAGACAAAAGAATGATTTGATCCAAAATAGGGTATGGGCTATGTTGTGTCGGTCTCCAAGGTTGCACAAGGTCTACAGAGGCTGATTTCGAAGTCAAAATGTGATTTGAAGGCTTAAATACTGAATTTGAGGTTGTTTATGAAGTCAAAAGTTTCAGAAAATGATCAATTTAGGGGGTTTGGATGAAGTCAAATGATCTGCACGGGGTCATGCGAGCTCGTTTGAATCTGTTTTGATGTTCCATTCCTCAATCATTGCACAATACTCAACTCATGTCTATATCTAGCATTAAAACGGTCTGCCGTAGGATGCCGACGTAAGGCGGTATATAACAAATTATGTGTATTAATAGGTCAAAATAAAGTCATGTCATTGAGAATCATAACTAGGAATGTAAAAAATATGCAAAATGCCACGTGCGAGATTTTGTGGAGTTGGCACTTTTAACAGTATTTTTTGTATTCCAAAGCTGTTATCATTTTTCCTCTATTATTGAGGGGAGAACATCCACAATAGCAAATACAATGTTAGAAAAGGGCTCATGTTCTCGTAATAATTGTTGGTTTACTACTTGTAAGCTAAAGATATTGTGTCGGTCTCCATGGTTGCACAAGGTCTCTAATTTGAGTTAATTTTCTGCCTCTCATCTATGGTATACATAATGTTATTATTTATTATTGATGTCTTCATTTGTATATATAAAGGAGAATAGCAGCTTGTAGCTCAGTAGAACGTCATGACAGCTGAAGCTGCTTCCATCTCAACATTCATCAAATTGTCAGAGTGGCCAGGTTGATTTTCTCGTTTTTTTTATTTTACACACCCCATTTGCATATTTTTTACATTCCTAATCATAACACTAACCTTTACTACTTAAATCATGAGTTCATTAGGAAATATACAAAACCCTGCTAAATCACTCTGATAAAAATAAGCCCAAAATATATGTAATATGTATTACTTACTACAATATAAAGATAATTTATATCTATGTACGCAAATACCTATTATAAGAACATCCCATTATTATTTGGCGTTAAAGCATTACACTCAATATGTTTAATGGAGCATCATGATATGATAAACCAAGGAGATTCTTTTTATGATGAGATTTGAAGCTCCATTAATTTAATAGTTATCACAATTTCATTTTCTCTATTTTTTTATGAAGCAATATTTCCGTATACATACACATAGTACAATCTAATCCTACTGCTATTATGTAAAAATACAGTCAAAATTGGAATGATATGAGCTTATAGTGTGTATTTAATATCCAAATCGAACCGTTTTGATTAGATTTTATCATTTTCTAGGAAATTGTTCCTCAGTTAGACCCTTGGAAACTTCGGGATGAGTTAATTAATAATAAATAATGTCAAATTGAATAACTTTATTATATATTTTAAAGATAAAACATAACTTTTAAGCTAGTCTGATCCATATAGTCGTAGAAGATCGGGGGAAAAAAGAAAAATCACATTATAGAAAAGATATTTGTCTAAGAATCGTCGTAGGTAATAATGTTTTGTTTAAGTCTATTTTACTTAATTAAAGACCCGTATCAAATTAAGAATGCACATAAAATCTACCAATATTTATATCCTGGTAATACCATCATAAATGACTTTATACAATCGTACCAACTTTGCACAAAATATTTATTTTTAAGTAAGTAAATGTGCAAAGGGCTCAATTTTATCACAGGTGCTGTTGGTTATTATGGGAACGTAGGGGACAAGAACATATAGGAATGCAGAGTATTTTTGCACCTTACAAAAAGTATTATGTTTTGTGCAAATTCTACTCAAATATTATATTTAAAGTACATACTATACTCAATAAAGAAACAAACAGTTAAAAAAAAACCAAATCATGATACATTTATAGATTTGAAATCTTGAAAGGTTTTGTAACTTATCATTTTGTACATCGAGTGTCACCAAATTAGAGAAAGGAAAACATATTAGTAAAAGGATTCATTGAGCCTTCCATTGACTGCTTGGCAACTTTTTAGGCCAGTTTGAATAATGTTCAAAGCTAGAAACAGGCTAATAGTTTTCAAGACTTGAAATAAAGATATACGTACAAAACTTTGGTGTCCCCAGTACAACAACATTCCGAGGTATTCATGTCAGCTGTCGCTTTTTCTACTTATCTCCTTTTCATTGGTCTTATTTACTCTTGTTATCAGACAGTTAATGATGTTTGAACACATCTTCATCCCATATTAAGGACGGATACAACCCGACCAAGACGGATTTCCATTATCCAATGGTGTATCTGGGTAGTTAAGAACCTAGAGATAATAAACAAACAATCAATCAATCAAATGGTTAAAGACCATTTTTAAAACCATTTTAAACCCTCCAGACTATACATCTAGGCTATGATGGGATACGACAACAATCCAGTTGTAATTATTATATACAATGAACAATTTATTCCCTTTAATGGTTCATATAGGGATAATCCTTCTTAATATTTTTTTTTTCGAAGATTCTTACTAATATGTACAACATAATTTGCTTATTTGTGCATTTAAACCGTGGGTTAAATCAATTAGATACATTGTAGAAGGAACATACAAATACATATTAAATAAAGTCAGCAAAATAAAATATGATTGAAAATATCATTAATTTCACCCAGTACTCAGGCTTCAGTGTTGACAATTAATTTCCTTTTTTGGAATGTTATCTCCATGGTAAATCAGGAATAATAGCATTGCAGTTGTTATATATGTATACATTTGTATACAAAAAAACTCAGAGAAAAGTGTTGCCAAGTGAATATATGTATTTGTACCTTGGAAACCAAATATGTGCTTAATAATCATATGTAACACAAGTATTAAATAAAAATTTTTGTGGTGTATTAAATCATATTTCATTTTAAAGTTGAAAACAATATGAAGGTTGTTGAAGTTGGCTGTAAGATTGTTTTTGACATATTATATATATATATATATATATATATATATATATATATATATATATATATATACCTATGCAGTAAGTTCTTCATGTAGGTAACTACGTGATGAAATTGAAGGAAAGACATAAAGAACCTCCTCTCCGTTATCCTTTTTCTGCGACCACCTTCATTTCAAAATTATATCAGCATGATCTGTGCACCATGGCAATCTTTGATAGCACATGAATACAGGTTTGAACACATTTACATATTTTCATAGATGAAATCTCAGCTCCATGACCACAACCCCAATAATATTATAATGTTAGCTTTTAGCTTACGGATACTCGTTCACTTGTAAGGATTGCTCAATTTGATATAATTTCGAGAAATGAAATATTGTGTTACCAAGGTATACATACTAATATATCATTTCAGATATCACATAATCAAAAGTTGTTTTTTTGTTTTGTTTTTCGAGAAGGCATATACCAAATAGATTGCATTATTTATCTATTATTTTATATTATTTGACATGACGTAAAGAAGTAATAACTTTTGTTGAACAAAGCAGTTTAGTTTTGCTTATCATTCAAGAAAATAAAGAAGTACATATGTTATGTATTGTGTACTACGAAACCTGTGTATGTGAACATATCATCATGATATCATCTGGCCTAATGTATGAAAATGAATTGTGCTTTCCCTCCTATATACATTAATATCTCGAATTACGAGTAACATATGTATATACTAGATAAGTGCTCGTAAACCAAAGCAAGCTGACTCAGAGCTTGCACCTTAAAAAGTAATTTACTACCCTTCAATAGAAACGGGGCCATTAGTACCCTTCTTTTTGAAAAACAATGTTAGACAAAAGTTGCGTGAATATCAAGACATATGACGTCATTTTTATAAAATGCGACACCCCTTGTGTCTAATCATAAGGAGCTGAATGGTTCATACACGATTATTATCTGAGGGAATTTTTAGAGCAACTTACGCAAGGAGACTTCCCATTCAATCCCTCAAGGCATTACCCATAATAAAAAATAGGGACTCATGTTAGTCCATGTCACTTGCCAATAAAGTGCCTCACAGACCAGAGGCTATCCTTATTTACAATATTGCATACAACATAAAAATTGTATATGAGAATATACTTTTGAAAACGCAGATTTTTAACAACTGAAACAAAAATGACTAAGTAGATTCACATTATGTAATAGTACATTTATTGTTTTTATTTTTTGCAAAAAAAGTTTATGAAATTTGGCATGTATCCTCATAGCTAAAGTAAATAACATGGCTATTATTGTTTTAAAAAAAGCTATTAGCATCAAAAGTATTTTATTGTTATCATTTTTATTCAAAATTTCCATTGAAACACGGAAGTTTTAACTTTGCAACAAAATTTTACTACATTCAATCAACCAATTATTGCAAAAAATTTAACCAAATACCATAAAAAGTTTTACTTCAATAAATGTTTAAAATATTTTATGATTAAAAATGTCTTATGATTATTGCATAAAAGTAAAAATAGCTAAAAATATATCAATTTGACAAACTTTTTCTGCTGTGTTGGTCAATTTTATGTTAAAATATTAAGTATCCATGAACAAATTAATTTATATTTATTGCATGTTCCTGATTTTTATTGACATATCACGATAAATCTATTTTAACAATTATTTTAGTACTAATGTCTCAATGCCTTATTAAAAATAATCAAATATATTTATTCAAATGTTATGTTTATAAATACATTTCTTTTTTATATACATGTGATATTAAACGGAACCTCTCTAGAAAGGTGTCATCATGGTACATATTATGTATAAAGGTAAATAATGTGTAATTGTCTAATAGACACCAATAAAATTACTTAGAACAAAAAACGTTGACAAAGTCAAAAGGGAGTATGAAAAATGACATTTGCAAATGATTTACGAGCGAGAGAACCCTCATGGGATTGATATCTTTATTACTATAGTATAAGTACAATATCTCTAAACCTCTCTTTTAGACAAAAGACAACAGCATAAGCTGAGGTTCCTTAATTACATTTCATGCAGTTTTTGTCAGATTGACATATTTTAATTTCAATCTTGTTATTTTTAGAAAAAATATCCTAGATGATCAGACATTTTTTCCTTTCTAAAATTAGGTGGTTTTGTGAGACAACAATCTCTTACATTCAGCTGATTGTAATTGATCATGTGAGGAGCACAACATTTATTTATATCTCACAACTTTTTCTTCAAAGAGATAAAGGAAAGATGTCTCAAAATCTCTTGGTAGTTGAATGATTCATTCTAAAATTGGAGTTATTTTTCATTTAGTGGTAGGGAGTTGTTAATAGCTGAACACTAAGGATGCAACATTTTAAGTTGGTGGAGACAATTCTTTTTCACTATCAAGTTCTAACACAGGGGCTCTCAAACTGTGTAGAAATTCCCTTAAGGAATGTAAGAGAAGCAACTTCATGGAGGAATGTAAAAAGATTTTCAACAAATGTATGGAGTTGGATAGGTCCTAGGACATTATTCCAAATTCTATGTCAAACATCTTTAAAATTCGTTCATATACATTGAATATAATACTAAAATATATTCAAATTTACCCCTGTAGTGTATTTGATCAAATTGTCAATTTTTCTCAAAAACTATTCAGGGTTGCTACAATAATTAATTTTTTTCCTAGAGGAAAAGCATAAAACTATTCAAACATAGGAATTAAGTAATTCTTATTGAACTTTCATTCTTAGAATGCAAAAACATATTTAGAGTACCATAATATAGACAGACAATACCCAATGATTTAATTTTGTGTAGTTTTTATTTAATCAAAACTACCAATGATACTATTAATTCAAAATATAGCAAGCTTTAATTGGAACTTTTCAAAACTTTAAAATATGTAAATATCTTTTGTGATCCATTGAACCTTGAACATCCCTGGAATACAGCTGAACAAAAGACTACGACTTAAAAGTTTTCGAAGGCCGATCTAATATTTTTTTCCCATGGAAAAGAGGGATTTTAAAAGGGGGAAAAGATCGAAATGCAAGAAATGCAACCCTACAAGTAACCATTGCAAAAACTACAAATGCTCAAATACTATCTGAGGAAGGGGAGTAAAAAAGTATGAAAAGCACTGCTCGCTACTAAAAATGCAAACTATGATCTGTTATGTCATTTCATTTAGCTTACTTAGTTATAGATCATCCTACATATAAATATACATTTAGTCAAGTTTTAGCAAATAACTATTAGATATTATGACCAAACAAAAGGAAATAATCTGTATCGGATAAAAAATGGAAGAAAATAAATCCTTTGAAAAATGTTCTCCTTGGTTACACTTTACCCATTTCCCTCATGGATCTATAAATGCCAATATTATGTATTTTGCATAGCTCTTTCTTTAATATCTCTTTTCTTGGTTTGTCTTTGATCTTTGCATGCCTGAGGATTTTGTATTTTTTATTTATAATATAATTTGTTTCAATGTCAAATGTTTGAGGAAAAAAATGCTTTCTTTTTAAGGCAGTTTCGGATTTGAGTCACTGAAAATGAACTACATCCATGTGTGTCTCTCTCTTTTTTTTTTTCCCTTCGAAAATAGAAGTAAAAATGCAGAAAATTAGTAGATAGTCAATTGAGTCTCATTCTTTCCAGCTATGGAATTATTGTATATTGAGTCAACAGCTGACAAAAAGAACATGACAAGGCACGACGCATATGTAAAATTTGACAAAACTCGGATGTTTTTCGGATCACGTATTCAAATTATATTATATATGTATAATTGGATATTCACAAATACCTACTAGACTTGAAAGGAGCTCGAAGGAAATCTGAGGACTCGATACTAATAATTAAGGACTTGGACTTGTAAGCAAAGACTTTGGACTCTCCTTGGACTTACCATATACATATGTAGGTACTTTCTCTTCCCTCCTCTAATTTCATCAATTCAAAAGTCGTCTCAATTCCCTATATGGAACTACATATGTTTGTACAATATTATGAAGCAGGTCGGCAAATAGTGATGTCTGAATTCACTCAAGACACAAATAATGCACTGCCTTTTTTAAATCAACCATTAGATTTTTGAGACTTTATGTTTGGATAACATTCTTGAAGGTATTGATGATAAACTTGAGGTAAATATCTTGAGATTTCCTGGATAATAAATTTTTTTAATAATACTCGAAAACTAGATTTGACAAAAAGAAACAGAAAAAATACTAATTACAGCTGCATAATTAGTGTATAAGTTAGATATCAGACCTAAAAGGTTTTGTTTGTTAGCTTATGTATAAGTAACCCTAGATAAGGTTTATAATAAACAACAACTACCATGATTGATTATGATTTGATGAGAATTTGATTAGATTCCAGGGAAGGAAAAGAAGATTAAATTAGATTATGATTTACCATTTATTCTGAAGTAAGATACAGCTCCACAAGTCTATATTCATAAAGGATATTTACTCAAGTCAAATGTAGTTACATAGAACTTAAAACACGAAGAAAATTGTCTTTCATTCTAACAATTAAGTGCTTATAATTTATCCAATATAAAATTCCTGATGAAGGATTCCATAAGGGGAAAAAGAGGGCTCATTAAGCATTAAAAATAAAAAACCATGCAAAACTCAAATTAAATGTTAGGATACATATGTTTTATTTGTTGGTACAATGTATCCTTCCTCCTACCAAGAGTGTGATGAGAAATAATGGTTGTTCATATGTACATGCCCTGTATATACATGGAAGGATGATAGAGGGAAAGAAAGTTTATCCTTTCTTCTTCCAAGGGATTTTTGTTTTAAATTAAAAATTATGAGAGAAGGTGAACATGGTTTGTGAGTGTTTATACCATGTACACACACACACACAAAGAAGAAGAAGAAGAAGAAAAAAGGTCTGTTCCTTCCTTGGTTGGTGAGTGTGTGTGTGTGTGAATGGATGCTCCCTGCGACTCTGCTTTCATTTCTTCTTTATTTTCCCTTTTATTGACCTTGAGGAGCCCGTATCAACTGCAACAAAGAAGGCAAATAATAAGGAACAAAGGCATAATATGTCCTTCATCCATCTATGGGTTGTTTGATGTACTCTTTTTGACAAGTTTTCAATGGATATCACCACCAACGCGTGTAAATGGATCATATATGTAATAATACCTAAAAGATACACAAACTGATTTCCTATGTTGCCATAAAAAGACTTGCCAAGTCTTCTTCTTTTCTTTTTCTTTCCTCCTTCCTTCCTCATAGCCAATAAATCAGGCTAGAATATCTATCTATATATTTACATAGTTTAACAAAGGTATTGTAATCTTATATTTTGCAGATACCTTCATACCGAAAAGACTTGGTTTTCCCACGAAGATTCTACAAAAATAAAGAAGGATTTCTATTCAAATTATATGTACATGTGCCTATTGCTTATAAAAATAGCTAGTGAGAATTATGGAACTTCAATTTATAAACTTCTAAAAATGTTGATAGACGGGAGAAAGTTGACAGACTTGTTAGTTTTATTCTCAATTATTAAGATTTAATTTGACTTAACTGCACCAAAATTTAACGTATTAAACATATTTACATCATTCTGCTATCGATAGGATTTATTTATAGTGTATTCTAGGAGTCAGTAGGTTTATTTTTTGTTTTAGTGTAAGTATCTTGTAAGTACCAAAGTTCCAGCAATTTTTAACCCTCCTCTAATTCACCAGGAATTCCTCTTTTTCAACAAATCTATGTAGTATCATTGCTAAATTTTTGGGGAAAAGTAGATAAATTAAACTCATACATATTTGCATATATATGGTATAATGTCCAATAAAAAAAATTAAAATACCAAACAAAAAGAAAGAGGGTTTTTTAGTAACACTGATGTGACACCTCAAATTGGAGTACCAGGAATGTTTTTGCTCACTCAAATTATAACCAATATATGTCTACTTACATGAACTAAGATGCAAAAGAAATATAGCAATGTACAGCAATTCTCTAAACAGTTCGAGTAACTGGTTCTATACATACCAGTCGGAAGATATTGGGTAGCTACCCCTTGATTTAAAGTCTTTTTTTTTTTGTTTCTCTCTATTTGGAGGAGAGGTTTCGAGATACAATAATGTTAAAGATAAAGAACTAAGATAAATCAAACTGTGTTTTCCCTTTTTGTACCGTCTTAATGAAGCGTCATTTCCAAGAAAAAAAAAAACCTATTTTATAATTATATTTCTTGAAATTCCTCCCTTTAAATTAATCCACTTTTCCTTCTTTTAAATATACATATATTATGTAATAATAACTATTACATAAAAATATGAGATTTAATTTATTGAGAAAAGAGTTTACAGACATGCAATTTTGATATGAGCACTATATATAGCATATATATATATATATATATATATATATATATATATATATTTATAAGCTCAAAAATGTACATATATAATATAAAAAAAGAAGATTTGATTACGTGATGTTCTTAAATTGTAATAGCATAATATGAAAATAAAATTGAAGATGGAATTGATATAAGGAATTGATTTATTGAGTAAAGAAGGCTTTTCCATGCATTTTCAATCTTAATATATATATATACTTATAGGCACCTATATATGTGTGCAAATAAATTTATTTTATTATTACTCATATCCTTTTATTTCTATTTTTTTTATTTTTTTTTTGCACAGAATCAATCCTAATATGCATATCCTCATTTCCTATTTTATCTATTTGGAAATAAATGAAAAAGTTTGAAGTATCATCCAATATGTACATATGTTGATGTATAGATCATCCTCCACCTCATGGAAAGGTAACGGCAAATTTTGTCTATTTTTTTACCAAAATGACTACTTTTAACTCTCTGTTATACATATAGAAGAAACGTTTGACTTATGTATTAGAAAACAATCTCAATCCCAGGGTTTAATATTCTACAAAATACTTTAATGGTGCATTTTTTAAAAACTTGGAGGTGTGCCACCCTTGGAGAAGATGTAAGAGTTAATCAATTGATAAAACATAACTCTAAATATACATATGTACAGAAGAAGAAATGATGCAGAGGGGTACCCTGCTATTCATTAATTATCTTAGTATACAAATTCAAATAATTCACTGCCAAAAATGTAATTGTTTTGCGTAGAAATCTGGATTTTTTTCATTTCTAAGAAGTGTTGCAAATGTTCGTCAGAGCAATGAAGATTGAGATTCCTTCTTCAAGACTTTGTCACAATGATATTTCTAATTTTATTTCTTTACAAATAAAAGTATATGCAGTCTCTCAGGCTCGGTTATCATACATTTTATGGCATTACAATAAGTGTGAAATACTTTTAAAATGTTTTGTTTTATCAGTTTTTTGTGCCCTTGGGCATAGAGATGTAATTCAGTGGAAAACACCGTGTCATAGACACACAAGTAAGCGTTGAATTCAGACTAGATATATTTAAAATAGTGTCATTCCCGTTGTGTCTAAAAATTCTGTCTCAACTGATATCATATAAAATAACCTCTATGAGCGTTTTGGGATAAACCAAATGAATGTACATAGTATTCTTCCTTCAGCTGTTTACATCAGTATACTCTTATGATTTAAATCAACTGGCTTTACGTATCATAAACTCAATAAGAGTATTATTACAACTGATATGTTTGAATATTATGATTATTATACGAATGATTGATTTTGCTATTGTTATAATTTATCAATGTATTGTATACCTAAATAATAACTCTGCCTGAAATTAAAAATTTGGCTACAAGAAAAATATAGAAGGCTAGCTACATATGTTTTATCTTTGTTTTTTTTCAAATTTGCAATGAGACAAAAAAAATTTGTTGTAAATAAAGATGTCAGCTGATATGCTGCTGAGTTTTAATTGGAGAAGGGAAAAAGTAAGCTGCTCATTTTTTTAAGGCTTTTATTCTATCACAAAGTCAAAAGATATGTACATTTATAATTGAAGAAATGTTTTCTATACAGAGATTAAGAAACAAACAAATCAAATGTGCATTGGTGATGTAGCAAATACTAACAAATAATTATTTGAATTTTATATATGTACATTCTGATTCACATTTTTTTATATAAAATATTCGACACATCACTAAAGTGGTTCTTCTCTTTAAAAAAAACAACATAGGAATAAAATTACGATTCGAACTAAATATGTACATGTTATATCCCTATAATGAATGTAATTAAAACATTACTTGATTAAAGAACACTCGTTGATTTATCTACATGTATAATATAGTATGTGAGAGAAAAAAGTATTTTTTTTTTTTTTGCTATTTGATAAATAAATATATCTAAAAGGATAAGAGGAATATCCATGACTACATTATAACTTTAAATTGTATTAAATTATGAATATATTTTTATAGAGTACTTTTCTGCAAAGTCTCTGCTTACATTTTAGTTGTACATACATACATATAAAAATATTCCCGCTTTCTTTTTAAAGTCTTCACTTAAGACGTATTTTTATTGCATTTCTTAACTTTTTTCTCTTCAAAAATAAAATAAAATAAAATAAAAATAATGCCCAAATAAGCTCAGAAAAAAGACTTTTACAAATCCATTGTTATAACGTAGTCACTTATTCTTAGATATATATATATATATATATATCCACTTTCACTTTCAATAGATTTGCAAAAGAATGAAAACTGCTGACAAAAATATTCCATTGTAACTGACTCTTGTTGTGTAATAGGGACACACTTCATTGTGATGAAGTGAGAAATATGTATTGTATGTACATATTTCATATATATATATATATATATATATACATACAGATACCTCAATGTTGGTATAAAGAAGAAGAGGAAGAAGTTGTCAGCTGTTATATATATATATATATACATTTCTGATGATTAAACAAATATTTTTTGGGGATTTATACACAAATTCCCGACATTTTTTCCTCATTATAAAATTATTTTAATTTAAATTTTGCAAATAGGTATACTTCTAAATAACAGCAAATATACAATCTTTATTAATCCCCTTGCTCAAAAATGTTATTATACATACATATATTAAAATGGAGTAGGACATTTTAGGAAGAAAAATAATCAGAGTTTGTTGCCACAAAAGATGCAAATTAGTTTTGCTAATAAGTTTATTTGTGAATAGGCTCTACTAGATAAAGTAATTGCTCTTTCATGGAATTCGTGAATTTTAAATTGAAATATGTACATACATACAGGGACAGAGAGAGGGACTTTAGAGTCATTATTGATATGGTTGTAACCAACATCTGAGCGAATTTTCTAGCTTTTTAAATATGTATAAAACATATATTTGAAGTATATATATATATATATATATTAATATCATAGGTATCTACATAATTAATTATTCAAAAGAGGTCGTAAGGGGAGCCATGACTCTGTATGTAGTCCAGATCAAGTCCAATAGGATATTATGACTAGTTTGAATGATTTTTGACAGCATCTACAATCATGGTAAATATATATATTTAACTGTTAGTTTGGATAATTGTTTGCACTCTGGGCGCCCACAATACAAGGGACCTCTTATTCCTGTATATTACTTCTAGAATGTAATGGTTAATTTTGTATTTTTTTAAAAATCCCAATTGAGTGAATCCCGTTGGCTTGGATCAAATTACGCCCCTAAAAGCACCTATTTGGAAAATATCCATTACTCAATCCATGCGTGATATACGTATTGAACAACGTATAAAAAAATTTTATCCACATTTTATACAAACAAAAAATATCATTTCCGTTCAGTTTTTGTAATGAAAAATGAAGTTAGTTAGTTAAAAAAAAAAATTCCTTAGTAGTAACCTTCTCAACAACAACTCCAGAGTCTACTCTTTAAATACTCCAATATATCCTTAGGATATTTAATATAATATGTTGCTGGATATTAGATTTTTTTTTTTTAATAAAATACATATTTAGACCTTTGCAAATCCAAATATTGTAAACCATAACAATATTTGTATGTATGTATATAAAAAGAAAAGCTGCTTATGCAAACACATTGTTGCTCTTAAAAGCTCCCCCTCCCAACATTAAATAATAATAATAATAATAATAATCTGCATTAGGAGGAGTCGACCATGAGGAATTAAATACAAACATATTATATAAACAGTTTTTGTATAGCCAAAAAGCATTAGGGAAAGGAAAAATAATAGAGATTTTAAATGAAAGAAGATGAAGAAGAAAAGAACATATTGCAGACAAAATTGGTAAAAAAAAAATATAAATATAAATATGTCAAAATCCATCATGTTGAGTTTATTTATAACATATAAAATTATTTATGGAACAGAGTGTATCATCAATGTACAACATATATGAGCAAAAAATATCGGGAATTTGTGTATAAATCCAAAAAAAAAATATTTGTTTAATCATCAGAAATTCATATCATTATCCATCCTCTGATGTAATGCACAAGTGCCAACGGGTTTTTTTTTTTGCAATTTTCAAATTGCAAAAAAAAAATGGAATTGAAAATTTTCTTTTTTTTTTTTTTTTTTTGCATTGTTACTCAGTGACATAAAATCACCTACAACTTTTATTTGAATGAATTTTCCTCAGGTTTAATCACTCCAATTTTTAATTCGACATTTACAACAAATTTACGACAAACTCGATTACATATATCTGTTCACAGAAGAACGACGCGTATCTCCAAACACTCGTGAATATCCAAATATAACGTACGATACGAATGAGAATTCCTTCTTATAAAAAAATGTAACCAGCTTTCTAACGTCGATTTTTCATATATCCTTATAATAATGTGTTATAAGTGCTGACTTATAACACATTGGAATATTTTTTGAATATTCTACTATATGTAGAGTAATGTACTTAAAGCCTTGGAGGAAAGGTTTGAGAACTACAGAGTTTGAATTATACACTAAATTTGAGTTGTTGTTGTTTTTTGTTTGTGTCTTTTGTACTATGAAAGGTTGAGAGACTATATATATACTCTAAAGATGACTATGTGTCATTGATTAATACATATATTCAAATCAAATCATTTTGTTCTTTTATTTAGTATGTGCTCATATACTTGAGTGAAGGACAAACCTTTGTTGGACGGATACAAAAACTTTTACATATACATATATGTATTATCTCTCATTACATTCCGCCTGTTTCTTTTAATAAAGTTCAAGACATGGGAAAATGGCACAAAATATACTTTTTTTAAAAATTCATCAAACTTAAATTGATCTTCATTTCCGAAGAAGGTTCCTCAGGAATGAAGTAGAAGAGAGAAAAAGGAAACAATTACTCGCTCCTTGGTTTTATGTATGTAGTATCATTTCTTAATATTCATGCTATACTTTAAAAGTTGTAAAGTTAGTTAGTTGTTGTTTCCTTTTTTCATAACACGCATGAGTCTATATAATGTTGAGCGTTTTTTCGTACATGTCTTTTGAGAAGTGGTTGTTGTACTATTAGTATAAATCACTACAAATCGGCCATTCATTGTGTTTTAGCTCTTGAACATTTGGGGATACATGGAGTATACCATAAGTAGGTATAGGTTATTTATTCATGAATGTTTTTTGTGCACTTTAGTCTTGAGGGCCCAAGGGACTCTTTGGAATGGATGAGTGGAGCTATCTGTTAATTGAGGGTTTGTATACATGTAATTCGAGTAGTGAGCAAATATATTTTAATTGCAAGGATTGCTTAATGTACCCTCTACCTCCCTCAAGTCCCTGGAGAGTCCCTGGATCAAACAAGTTATGTTATGGATTGATTCATGGTTTGTATGTAATTGCATTTACTTTGAGTGATAAATGGTGTACGGTTTCAAAAGAGTGGGAGGCTCATAGTAGGAAAGTGTTTTGATTAAGTTTTTAATCAAAGGAAAAAGGTTTAAAAACTGAATTTATAAAAATTTGTAAAAAAAACAAGAATAAAAATGCAATTTAATATTTGAAAAGATCAATTTTGTTCTTTTTTTTTAAAAAAAAGGAAAAAGTAACAAAGTCTTCTCTCAAATGGTTTTGCACAAATGTACACATTTCCCCAAGGTCCTTTTCCTTCAAACCAAGAAAAAGTTTATTTACATAGATTGATTTTAAATAGTAAGTATCCTAATTTTTGTCAGAGTTATGAAAATACATCATTTTCATTTTTGATCCGTTCTCTGTAACCCACTTTTGAGTTGTAATCAACCAGTTGAGAAAAACTGATCTTAGACGGGAATTTGACGTACGTACAATCCATTTGATTTAATAGATGTTGCATTCTAATGGTATAAGATCATTGAATGAAGATATCCTTGATGTCACTCTTTAACTCAAAATGGATTCCCTTTTATATTGACTTGTTATATCATTTTAAATGTTCTAATTTAAAATCTTAGATGAAATCATATGTTATCTGACCTCTATAGTGTTTAAATGTACTATATAGTAAATCCAGACTTTTTTAATTTGTATAAAATGTCTTTGTGACTTTAGGTTTTTGACCCTTGATGAGGAAAAAGTTTAAAAGAAATACGCCGTGAAGCTACGTAAATTTCAAAAATATATAACTTTTTTTTGTAAAAGTTATTCAAGGAACGTATAATATGTTTGTACAGTTGCAAAATTGTTTGATTGATAGAAGCTTTTTATCAGACTTGTTTATAAAAAGTTGAATCACGCCTCAAATGAAGCATTAGACTTTGTTTCCGTTGCAGTAAAATTGGCAATATCTTTAATATCTATCTTGATATTTTCATTGTGTTTTTGATTTTTACAATTTTTATTTTTTGCATTCATGCCTATTACATATCACTATAGGAACAACAACTCATTTTTAGATCATTACACATTGAATTAAATTTATATGTAATTGATGGCTGCTACATTATTATCTGATAAAGGTTTCAGCTGACAAACAAAGGTAACACATTTTTTTGTTTTATTTTTTAGCCAGACAGTAATTACATTCAATTAATGAACCAATTTACAATACCTTTTTGTTTCTTGATACTTATCTGTTAAAATATCAAATGATTATTAGATTTGACTAAAATGTTTCTCTGCAGTATGTAGACGTCTCCGTAGGCAGTGACAACTGTGCTCATTCTTATTCAGTTAAGAATTAGGAGGGCAGTTTCCAGTTCGTGGACATTCTGTAACGGGGAACGAGCAGAACAGATACGTTTTTTTGGTTTTCTGAAATTTATAGCTTGCTCATAATTTCAGAATTTTCACGAAACCGAAAAATCTTCTTTTTCTTTATTGATTCCAATGTTGGAATTAGACTGGGAGTCTAAGATACATACAATGGCATATTAAATGGAATACAATTTTGAGTCTTGCTTTAATATTATTATTAAAATATATGAACTAATTGTGGTAAAAGTAAGGGTTTTAATAGAATTTGATACTTGTACATATGTTAACTGTGAACCCTTGAATTGTTTGATGTAGAATGTAGGGTAGAATGTGGATTGATTTATAGTAGGATATATTAAGATGGCAAGTTTGAACAGTATTATTACCCTTAAAACAATCCTCAACAGAAGAATTTTAAACTTTTAATTTACCTCGGACCCTTCGTCTCATTTTGGCTTACGATCTGACTTTACAAATAACAAAATCCAAGGACGGGTATAAACCTTGGGTTGGGTACTAGATTTGGCTATCAACGGTACACGTATATTTGGGTGAAAGAAAGTTTTTGTTTAGGACCTTTGTGATGAACTGAACGCATCTAATGCTACCAAACCGTCCCAACTCTAGTAAATTTACATAAATTTAAATCCAATAATGTTTATTTAGCCTCTACTTTATCTAGTCCTTCTTTTAACTCTCCGGTTCTCTGTGATAAGAGTTTGGTGACTCTTTGGCTCTTTTTTTTTAAATTATCTATGTAGAAAATTAGAGGGTAGAGATTAGAATCTCTTCCCCTCTTTTGTGGGTGAAAAAGGTTTTAGTCCAGACTTTATGTAGGGCTCTTCAATAAGTACCCATATGGTGTATAAACAATCCATCAAAACTAGAAATCGGTAAATAATTATAATTAGGATATGAAGAATCGTAGTCTTATTACTATTATTTGATATATTTTTCAATCGTTATTACATGAGGGTATGTATGTCTGTATGTATATTTTTAGAGCCCCTAAAAGGGAGCAACAATGAAAATAATAAAAGTAATTTAAGGAAGAGTAAAGAGAGCCGTGAGAGGGAATCTAATATAAAATAAGAGGGCTTTCCTCTATACACAAACACACAAGATGGAAAGCAGATTCGTCGTCATCAATAAGGAAAAAATAAAACGATTAAGGTCCATCATTTTTTTTTCTTTGCTTATTTTTTTTTTGCTTTTTTTTAAGCCATCAATGAAATAAACCCAAGATATTTTTTTTTCTTTGAGGTATGAACGGTTTTATACTTTCATGGCTAATGCGTCCATATTTAAATAAATAAAATCTAAAAATTAATAAAATGATAAATATTGTTTGTTGACATATCTACATATGATATTTTTAGCATTAAGTAAAATTAAATCATTGTTTAAAATACTCAAAGAGTCAAAACTAAATTTTGAATTTAAAACAACCTGAATGAAAACCTTTTGCATGGGAGGGTGATTTTTTTTCTTTCTTTTTATTTTTATGATGAGTAACAAATTTCATTTGTGACATAGGTAAAGTTGACATAATTTTAAACACTGATGTATTTATTATGTTTTAGGGTATTTACCTACATAAGCTTTATTTGAAATGAAATGATTCATTAAATTAAGGGGAATCAAGAGACAGACTCAAATAATTAAATATATGTAAATTAGCTATTGAGCTTCAACTATCCTTTAACTTTACAAAAGTCATGCCTCCCTCCTTTAAGGCCTAAGTCATCAATCATAAAAGGCAGCCCCACTAACTTTTACACTTATCCATTACACTGTCTTTACTATTGCTTTCCCTTCAAAAGTGTTTTTTTTTCTAAAAACCAGAACTTTTGTTGTCAACCTTAAAATTCTCGTGCAAAGAACGGATATTCATCTAGTATATATATATATATATATATAAATTAGATTATTTAGGAATATCATATAAAAGATTTTTATTATAAATTTCTTACAAACATTTAGAAAAAAAAAATATTAAATAAACTTAATTACAATAGTATTCATTATAATATATATGTATGTATGTTGAAGAATATTTGTTATTCAACATTCAAAAAATTATATTTGGGGCAGTGAATAATAATAAAAATAATAATATATGTATATGTACTTTAAAATATTCATTACAAAACCAAATATGGATGTACATAGATAAAAGAATGCATAATATTTCAACCAAAAACAAAAACCAAAAACACAAAAAAACAGTTATCACAATATATAAATATAATTTAATAGTAGTAATATAGTAATACCCTTTCATTATTGTTATAACTTTTATACAAAATGCTTTTTGTTAAAATGGTCAACCATTTATTTTTCCAAATGGATATTAAAAAAATATTTGTGTCAATATTTAAAAAAATTGGACTAAATCATTCACGTTCAAACTTTTGTTATTGTATGTATATAGCGAAAAATTTCAAGGGCAGTAAATTTGTTTTTTGTTTTGCTTTTATCTTCCCTACCTAAGTTTTTTTTTTTTTTTTTTTTTGATAAGCTTTCACTTACACATTATATTATTACAAATGAATAAATAGTACATAGAAATTAATGATAATGAGTAAATAGAGTGTATAGAAAAAGATTGGATATCAAAACACTGTATAAAAAATTTAATTTTAATGGGGAGAAAAAAGTTCATTCTGTATGTTGAAAAGTAACTATCTACAATAGTCCAGTGGTTCCAAACCTTTTAGGGACCCGCGACTAAAAAGTTTGAAACCAAGGAACTAATGAAAGCAACTTCATTTCCCTTCGTGAAGGAGTGGAAAAGAAACAATTAAAATAAATACGGCAATATTTTGCTACACAATCCCCAAGGGACCACGGAGTTGGGAGCCCCGGATTTAGGTATACGATATCTTTATTCATAAGCATATTAATTATAAAGTCAAATCCTACGTATAAGGAAATTGTTTTGTGTTTTTTTAATACATTTTTTAGAAAGGATTTAAAAAGGGGCTAATCACTAATTAATTCATTATTAACTATCTAAAATTTATTTATTCTTTAAGGATACAAAGACTTAAATCCTAAAAGCTACAATAGTTCAACTCTGCTTACTAATTAATATCTATTAATTATTCGAGGATCGGGGATAAAGTGTGAGCAATTTTTATATTTTTTTTTTCTAAATAGAATTGAGCAAAGTTGATAGGGTGTGTTTGTGTGCTATGGAATTGGAAAGGTGAGCTTTGATCTCAAAGATTGCATAATAAATACAAGTGACGCCATGTTGGGAGAATATAAGTTACTGTTAAATAAATGAACACAAATAATCTTGAAGAATTTTTTTTCGTTAAATTGCATTAAAAATGAAAATAAATGGACTGCATTAAATATAATACTTGATGCCAAAATCCCTCTTAAAAGGTTAGGCTTTTACAATTAAGTTTTATCCCTGGAAGAACTTTGGGGCCAGCAAAGAAAGATACTTGAAGGCAAACATTCCATCCTTAGAAGAGTATTAGTTCATTAATTGATGTAAATTTGAAATTAAAATGATGATGTATCATATTATCAGGGTCTAAAAGATAATTAATAAAGAGAAAGAGAGAGAGATGTTTGATAGACGATTCAAGTCCTTTTTTATTTGTGGGCCCCATAACTCTGTGACATCCCATTTCTAAACGAAACAAGGATTTATATTCTTTTTTTTAAATTATATTGCTTATGTCACTCCCAAGATGTGTCTCACTTTCACAATGATGATGATGCTACGTGAAACTGCTCTGAGATATTATCTATTTAATTTTTTTTCTAATATTCGGAACTTTCTTTTTTGTCAACTCAACCTACAATTACAAAATAATACTATACATGCAACACTACTCAATTTCAATTTTTGTAATGTTCTATATATATATAAAAAAAAACAAGAAAATATACATAGAGACAGACATGACTTTAAAAAAAATATTATTATCTATCTACTTGCATCAATATCAAATCAATTACTCCACTGTTATGCTTATGCATCAAGACTAATTTGGACGAGTAATTTGAACACAAAATTGGATGTCTTTTTTCATATTGTAAGCTCTTCTTTTTTTTTACTTCATTTTTTTTGGACTTGATTTAGATAAGTATGGAGATGTACATGCATACATACATACATATAAATATATACAAGTTAGTTATTGCTGCCTTAATAAGTTTGTCTTTTTTTTTCTTTCTTCCAAAACACATTTTGCATTGGTAAGATAATACATATAACAATGTAGAAGAAGAAATAATCTAATAACAGCATTATATGAAAACGTTGTCTGGGATACTGCACAGTCTTATTTAGTTAGAATTATTCTCTAGAATCAAATCTATATATTACACATATAAACAGGGTGTGCATATACATACATACATACATCTGTTATAAATACATTTGTACAAAAACGAAAGACAAGGATGATTATACAATAATGAAAGTTCTACAAGTGATAGCGTGCCCTTGTTATTTAAGCCTTTCTAAGACATCATCCCATTATATTAATACCTTTCTTTCATGTATAATATATCTATATACATGTATGTATGTATATGCCTATTTGACCTCACTTTTGCCCTTTTATCCTCTACTAACATCTGCACAAATAGAAAAGACACACAAACAAGGCCCTCATTTTCATGATTTGGATATTTCACAGAGTCCCATTTGTCTTCGACACCGCTCAATAATGACACGACTCATAAACTGTTTTCGAGAAATCTGCCTCACCCTTTTTAAATAGACCTCAAGGTCAATCCTCCCTCGACGTAAGGCCTCTCCAAGAAAGAAAATGGTATCATCTGCAGAGGCATCCTCTACAAAAGCACTAAGGATTTGTTGTTGTAGCGGATGCTTGGGATGAATGATCTCATCTGGATTGATCCCAGAGTTTAGAAGAGATGTGAGAGAGTCTATGGACTCTTTTAATTTAGTTCTTAAGGTTCCAAGTGCCTCTTGTTGAGAGTCTGACACTTTACTTAGTTCTTGGAGTTCACTTAAATGCTTTGCGAGTGCTTCTTGACTATCTAGAAGATCCTTGGTGGTTTCGTGAAGGGAATCGATTTCTGCTCTCGTTTTCATGAATTCCTCATTGAGCTTGCCCTTGAGTCGGTCTTCTACAACGGATCGAATTTGACTTTTGCTACTGAGCTTTTGATTGAGTGGAGGCTTGGAAAAAACGGGGGGATTCCGTCCAAATGCAGTAATACAGGCAGTGATGAGAGCATTCAATGAGGCTTCTGGATCCTCCTTCCAAGTGGTGAGTATCCGTAAAGAGATTTTACCATCAGAGTCTACTTTTTCAGATATTTTAATTTCCATATCCGGAGTAGGCTTGACAAAGGCCATGGGAGGACTCAGGGGATAGTCTTCATGGAGCCAAAAACAGACTGGAATGTTATAGGAGGCTCCCTTATATTTGACAGGGATGGTGCCCTTGAGATTCAAAAGCTTTTTCTCAGAGCCATCATTGAAGACAAAGTTGTCCAACTCTGGAGAGAGTCCTGGATATGAGTTGAGAACGTAGCGAACATCTTTTTTGATACAGTCAGAGTAACGGTAGTTGGTTGTAGCCTTGGATAGAAATTTGTCATATTTTTTGTACTTCATTCTGGAGATGGGGGTGGATTTTTTTTTGATTTTTTGTTCTTCACTTTTGATTGATTTCCCTTCCTCTGAACTCAATTCATTTTTATGTTTTTTGGTGATTTTTTTTAAAGATTAAAAGTAGAATTAGACTTTGATTTTTGTAGATGTACACATTGGTAAGTAAGGGATTGGAACTAAACGCATTCTCCAAATGTTTGTTCAATTGACGTTCTTGAGCCGTACTGGGGTTTGAAAGTTAGATCTACTTTCATTTAATCGTGTCTACTTTTTTTTTTCCTCCTTTCTCTCTCTCTCTCTCTCTCTCTCTCAATTTTCTTCTTCTGAGTCTATCCTCTTCCCACTTCTTCTACATATGAACATATATATATGTACAAACTTCTTCTCCTCTTTTTCTCAGAGTCAAACAAAGAAATAGTTACCGTTATGATTAGAAATAAATGTACATAATATTATAATCGCATTACATAAATAATAATATGTAGCTTGGTATAGCCTTATAAGGAGTAACCTCAATATCGTCATCATCTATATATATACATACAATCGACTACCTACTACATACATAAGAATAAATATATTTTTACTGATTTTCAAATCAGTGCTTCATCGGTTTCAATACGACATATATATATATATACTTTCTAATTAGGACAAATATACATTTAAATACAAAAAAAAATATGCGATTTGCACACTTAAAAGCAACCACTAAAGTATAAATGATTTATTTCAAAATTGCGTACACTTTATAATTAATTAATTATAATTATCTATCCCAACTTTCAAAAGCCTATATCCAAAGCAAACAAATTGTACTACCCAGACTTATCTCAATCCCTTCCATAAATTTAAATTTAAACACCACCAGGGTTGACCAAAATATGCTACTGATGAAGTAAAAAAAATTTTAATTTTGTTGCAGATTACTTTTATGTTGACTCACTGTATATATTTATTTATGTTTAAAGAGAAAGACAATCATGCATGCATGCATATATATGTATAGTTCAAGAGGCAAGCACATAGAAAATATCAAATCACAATAGATTATCTTTTTTCGTTTTGTTTGGAACTTTTGTTGCAAAATAAAAAACAAAAAAAAACAAAACTCTTCCATTATTGCGACTTTCTCTCTAAAAGAAGGGGGGGCAATATTGCAGTTTTCACTCCCCCCCCCTCCTTTTTTTCTCCTCCAATCTCTCATAATTATCTTCCTACTAACTCATTGTATACTAATTAGGGGCAACAATAATTGTTTATACGTATATAAATATTATGTAAATGCTAGGTAGTATTAGACTCTGTTCTTCATTTATGAGGTTTCTGACCTGGATTTCATTAACCTTTCTTAAATAAAATATTATTTAGAGCATTTAGTGAGTACTTCATTGGATCCCTTCGGGTTTCATTTCAAAACTCCTTCTTCTTTGTAATATATAAATATGTAAATCTCGTCGGCAATCCCTGACAATCCCCGATAGGTTCTCTTCCTTTCACAATATAAAATAATACGTCAGATTTTTTAATAAAGGCATATTGAGTTATATGAAATCCGACCTATGCATTCTAATATTCTAAGAAACACTCAGATTTTCTCATTTCTAGAATAAAGCTCTGCTTCGAATCACTGTGAGAGTCATTAACGTTCCAGGTTCAAACTTTGCAAACTATTCACTGAACCAATTACATATCTGGACTTTTGAGCAACTATGTATGTACATATGTATGTAAGTTTCCTTGAACAAATTATCTATCTAATTCCTTACAGTTTCTTGCTCATCTTATATAGGCACGACTTGAAAGAGTCATCCTAACATAGATAAGAAGGTAAGGATGAGTAAGCTCTTTATTATTTTTAGTTCTTGTCTTCTAGTCCTCCTCTGTGTTTAAGAAAAGTAATTTGAAACTTGAGATACTAATCCTAAATATGAAATAAATATGTGTCTATCTCATGATCTGTTTGTTGTTGACATCTATGTAAATTGTACGAGCATACATAGAAAAGCAAAAGAAGGAATAGCCATGAGCTAATTATGTTCATATATTTATGGCAAACAATACATATACTGATTGTGTTTGTTATATATTTGTGTTGCCTGTCTGCTGTTTCTGACTCTAAATGCTTTTGATAAGACTCTATGTAGATTGAGACTTGAAATTCAAAATCATACATATATTTTCATAACACAATGCAAGAGTAATTTTTTTGTCTGGGGTTGTATTGATTCTTATTTTATATTTGCTTTTAAATCAAGAAACACGAAAATGGAAATATCAAGTTAAAAAGTTTGCTTTAGTTGTCCCTAGATTGATTTTTGAATTTGTGTGTGCATAATATATATGTACTAAAATTTGAAACACTTTTCTTTTTTTTTTTAATAGGAAGAAAAAACATACCTGAAATATACATACATGCTATAAAAATTATAGTGAAAGGTTGTAAGTTTCTAAAAATGCTTTAAATATGTTTGTTTCTTCTTTTGAACTTGAGAAAATGGCTTACAAGATTTTTTTCCTTCTTTTCTTTTGAGGCTTATGAGAGGAAAACGATTATAATTTAATTTTGAATTGAATTGAAAAGGAAAAACTAAAAAGAGCAATTTAAAAAAAAAAAAAACATTTACAAAGATCCATTGTCTTTGCTAAATTAAAAAAAAAAATATGTACATATACATACCTATAAATGAACGATACAACAAAACACAAAAAATTAAAAAAAAAATACACTGAATGTAGAGGGGCAGAATGAATGAATGAATGAAAATTTGTGCTCAACGGGAAAAAGGTTAATTATAGATGTTGAGAAGAAGACACTAGTTTCCAGAAATATGAAAGCGGATGTAAAAAGTTGGAACTTTAATTGGGAAATATTCAAAATCTAGAGTTGACTCCACGTTGTTGGACTGACGTGTCAGAGCCTAATAATTTATTATATATATATATATATTCCAAACTGTTGGGAATCAGTAGAGCCAGAGTGTCAAATGTTTCCCCTCCATGAAATATTTATAAAAGAGAGGCATAATTTAAGGAGCAGCAAATTAAGAAAAATCTTGTATTTCTGTCGTCTAAAGTCCCTTGCTCCAGGGACCTACTGATATACATATAATAACTAATTAATTATAATACATTAAAACGCACAAAATGGATTTTGCACAACAAACACACTTATACTAGGAATGGAATACACTTTTTGCCAATAGCTAGTTCTACGTTCATCAATCTATTTATTAAAGTAGTTGAAGGACCTACAACATACATGTACAACCATGAGTCACTCACTTTTCAAATCATGAATTACTTTGTCAACACTAATATCAACATTGAGTAATACACACATATATACAATTATACACGTCATCTAAAAAGATAATAGAGTCAGTCCTTTATTTCTTCCATGTATCATTTGCATACATGCTCCTCAAAAATACAATATATACATACATGGTCCCTTTAAAAACGTATCTTTAAATCATACGATTGCACGAATGGAATCAAATGTTACTTATAAATCATGGATTCACAGAGTGAATTCATATTTACTTGTTGTTTATTTTTTGGCAATAGGCATACATATAATGGGCCGCCCTTTTGAATTTAAAAAAATGACTTAATTAAACTTTAATTTACTCTATGCAAATACATAATGAGTACATGTACAATTTAATATACCGAACATAGTTTGTACTACACACAGATGTAAGTTTTAGGATTAAATTATATACTTTTTAAAAATGTCAAAATATATTTTGTCATAAAAAGCAGCAACCTGACAAGTGTGCAGAGATTGTCTGGATATTTACTTATATATGCACGTATATGTATGTATTTAAACTCGTAATTCCTACTAGTCCTAGTAGTAATAAAATCATAGTACCTCGCAACCTTTCCTTCAAAGAAAGAAAAAGACCTCATATAGTTATATGATAGCCGGTCAATTATTAAGGTATACTTAAATCTAAAGAGCTATATGATATGGAAGTAGATTTGAATATATATTAGAGTGTTCTGAAAGAGTTTGTTCACTCAAACCTGACTCCTACTTACTGAGTAAAGATTGTACAACAGTTGATGAAGGTCCTAGAATTGGTTCAAAAAAAATTAGCACTCTGTAGGGAAGGGGGAGTTGATACACTTTTTGTTTTTCCTTGCTAAAGAGCAAAAAATATGCATCAGTTTCAATCGTTGATTATTGCTAATTGACAATCAATATCTTGTGCAGATATATATATATATATATATACACTAGTTTCACCTGTCAATCCATAAAGGAAGCAAACAAAACGTGGATTTTGAAATTGTATGAAAGTGTTAATATATGTACTGTTCTTGTATTTTTCACCAAATAGTACTCATGCCCCTTATTAGTGTGTGTTCAATGTTGATTGATTTCACTTTGATTGACTTTATAGTATATATGTACATGTATCATAAAAAGCTGTAAACTAAATACATAGTTTGTTGTCTCTATAGTTGAACTAGAAACAATAGTCTTTTTGATGTGAATGAAAGCACAAAAAGAGAATCTCTAAGCTCCATAAGATAACCTACATATATATTCACACTACTTTCTATGCTTATACGTTAAAGTAGATACAATGTGTCTTAAAAGGGAGATGATGTTTTGACTCTTCATGATGACTTATAGCCAATTTCTTTCCATTTTTATAGAGCCAAAAAAACAAAAACATTTTTTTGAATCCTTTAATCTGTCAATAAAAGAGCCTCATCAAAACAATAAAATGCAGGGCACATTGGGATTGAACAAACACCTGAAAGGTTATATGTACATATAATACATGTTATGTGTAGGTAAACACATCTGTGTCCACTTAAATGCCTATATGTAGAATATACCCAGATATTAGTGGAAACAGAAAACATAGATAATTTATCCTGAAGAAAAAAAGGGTTAACAACATATTTTATTTATTTATTTATTTATTATTTTAAAAAAGTATTTTAACAAAAAAATGTTTTAAAATATAGGAGACTTAATGACGAAGGGCTCCTTTATTCTATATATATATGTACATATGAATATAAAATAAAGCCACATTTTTTTTTCTCTTTCTCTCTTTTCATATTTGCACAAGTCTATAATATTATGTGTGCAAAAATATATATATATATATATATATATATATACATGGAGCAAACTAAGCACGTAGAAGAAGGCTGTATTGTACTAGACTGCGTATACCTCACATTAGAAGGAAGAAAATATTTCATGTTTTAAAGGTATTCATTATTTATTAAAAGGGAAATTGATGTGCAGACGAGACTCAGAACATATATATATATAGGAGAGAGAAAACAACAACAACTATAGATCAAAGAAAGACAAACTCTGTACATAAAGGAAGAAGAAATGAACTCAAAATAAATAAATACAAACTGCTAAAATACGGTAAAAGTCCCATTACACCATTCTCTTTATGTATTTGGTTGTTGTTTTGTAATAGAATCCCGTCTCACAAAAATGTAGATCCATCTATACAGTCATGATGCATGCATTGCAAAAAGAAGAAGAAGACAGGCTTTACTATTTGAATAGCAAAGTGATACGTAAGCGGTTGTTGAGTCCCTCGTTGAGTTTCTTGGGAGACTATTATAATATACAAAAGCCTCTTTTAAAGTGGATATAAAATATCCTTTCCTTTGGTATATGCAGGCATCAGCATATGCAAATATATTTCTAAAGGACTTTTGAAGAAACATCATCTACCCAGCAACACATGCAATCTTGTTCCAGTATAAGTTCCTCTAAAATTTGGGTTTATACTAAAGAAAATGGAGACCAAGACGATATCAAAACGTAAACAAATCAAAATTGACAACGAGACAACAACTTTAAAGGGTTCAAGATCTAATGGAGTCATAAGTCGGGATATAGAGATGCAAATACGTTTCAAAACCAAAACCAATGTTGAGAAAAACCACGTTACTACTAAAAATAATAATCATAGAGCCATTTCCTAATGGCTGGAGAGTTATGAAAAAAATGATGAGGTTTTTTTTAAAAATCCGTCTAGGTCTCGATCTCTTAAGGTTTTGGTCTCAGTGTCAAAAACAAGACCAAAGCAACTGGATTGATGAACAATTTTCTTTGATAAAAAAAAAATAGTAATTTTTCACTTGATCTTCCCTGATGCAGTCTATATTTTTGGTGCTTTATTTAAACTTTTTGATCAGATTTCTACTATGTATTTAGAACAAAGTAAGATGTGTATGTATTTTGTGACTTTTTTTAATTTATTTGATTCATCAAAACAGATAAGAGTTTATAAAATCAAACATGTATGCACATGAATATTGACGCTCGCCGGTAAGAACTCTTTTTTTTTTACAAATCAATGGAAGTGGAGGACTGACTCTGATATATGTACTCTGAATGTCGATCTACGATTCAAATGGTTTCAACAATTACTGACTTACTTTTTTGGTCCCTGTAACTACCTACCTACATATATACATACATGTAAACGTTGATTGTTAGGAAAATAAAATAAAGTAAATCTTTTAATGCAGAGAGAGAGTTGAGCGCCTCTTAAAAGGTACAAAAGTAATAAAAACCAAGCTACCTCATTGAGAATCACCTCTTAACATAACGGACAAAGCAATATTAAGAAATATTAAATTAATGAAGCAAAAAAAAAAACGTAATGGAGTCTAGAATCTCCATTAATTCAGACAATGCCCATTTATTTGTGGGTATGCTTTTTTTAATGAGTATTTTTCTTTCTTTGAAGGATTTGCTAATAACCATTTAGGGAGTTTAAAAAATAATTCATATTTCCTTATTTTTGTTATTATAATTGCTTTCTCTTTCTTATTTTAAATGCAAAAGGGTTTCAAGGGATCACAAATTCTCAAGGGGTATTTGTATTCATTTAGAAGGCAATTGTTTTACAGATATGTAATGTAATTTTGTATTTACGCATATTTACCTATGTTAGTTATTACAGATCAAATTATCCAAAGGTATCAACATCCTTCATGATATAAAGGTGCTTTTTTGCGATTTTTGTCAAAACATTGGAGCTTAAGAAAGTTCAAATGTTTATAACTCATATAAAATGTTTTTATAAAGGGCAAATATACGTACAGAATTTGGTAGTATTTTGTTACACATCTTCATTAAGACCCATGGCTAAGCCTTGGTTTTGAATTTGTCAAATAAGATTTTTGATGTTATAAATGAAAGCAAATTCAATTGTTGCTTGTTAGCTTCAAATTATGCAATTAAAAGACGCTGAATAAATTTGTGTTATAGTAAAAGCTTCGTTTTTCATACATATTTATGTAAGGGTCACGTTTTAACATTAATTATAATTAATTATTCTGGAGAAGACGTATTTTTTTTAAATCTTTCAGTTGAGCTTTTATGTCGTTTGAGGTTAAAAGTTGACTAAAAAACACTGCTACAAGACGATAAACATATTCAGAGTACACATTTAAATAAATAGTTTTGTCTCAGAGTTGTCATGATACGACCAACCAGACCCAAATATTTTTTTAACTATTTATTTTTTCACAGGGATAGTTGACTTTTTAGTTCGAGCAGCAAATCTTTGAGACTATTGCCTCTATTTTGCGAGGGGCCTTTAGATCAGAACGAGTGACTACCAGTTCGTCCCCTTTAAAGGACCTGATTTTATACTCCTATAGATCTATTTCTATAATCAGAGGCCTGACTTTTTCACAATTATCTACAAATATGTGTACAAATTACACCAGATTTAATGACATAGAAAGTATAGTATTCTTGATTATAGACGTCCTGACAGATAATATGCTATCGAGTCTTAATTAAAGGAGATACTAAAGTATATGCTTTAAAATTTTAACATATCTATTTTATAGATAACTGCATACATTACATGTCCTCTTGTAGAATTCAGACATACTGCTTTAAAAACAAATATAAAACTGACCTTTAGATTTGGGAGCGTCATGAAAGCTTCCCGGGAAGGTCTCTTTTTTTACATTTCCAGTTATGATCTTACTTTCCCTCTTTCTTCTCCAAAAAAATATATTAAAAGAATACACAAGCTTATGATGAGACCAAGACTCGCTCTCTCATTACAAGGGAATCCTATTCATAATAAATAAATAAATTGTTGTAACAGCACACATTAGGACTCTTGCCTAGGAACTTTTATTACAAGGGAAATTCTACTTTGCTCAGGGTTAATGTGCATATCCTTCACACATACCTTTCATACATTTATCTATGCATATATATAATGCCTATTTTATAAGTATACACATATATATTTAATATAATATAATATATACTTGAGGGCATGCATAAATGCTAGATACTCAAGTACTTTTTGTGATTCATATCTCTTTTATATACGTAAATATATAAACAAGTAACAAACTTTATAAAATGATAATAATAAAACTAAAACTAATTCCATTTACAGACTTGTCTTGCTCAAGAATAATTGTTATTTACATACTTGAGCAGATACTTTGGTACATACATACATACATACTTGTACAAATAAATATGGAGATAGGGTTGTAGTTTTATCTACATACATTATTATACGGAAAAGCAGGAGCAGAGGATGTGTCTTTTTTTCGTTTTCTTTTTTTATGTACAAAATTTTGCTTGGCTTTTTTTGTGTGTCTAAAGTTGTACTATTTTTCGTTTTTAAGTACAAAGTAAAATTAATAAAGGACAAACTCTTAATTTCGTTTTAAGCAATTGTTCAATTCATTTCTTTTCGTCACATTTCGTCTCGTCAAGAGATTCAATAAAAATTGTGGTAATTTTCTTCCATGATTTAGAAAGTTTTATAAGAACATAAGCTCTTAAATGTTTAAAAGGGAGAATTGCTCTAAGTTGAAGATCTCAATGCAGCGATTAGTCTTGATTCAATCAGTTTGGATTTCACCAGAGTATATCAAAATCCTTTTACTAATAAAACAAAAACTACAAAACTTAGTTTGTAGCACTTATAGTTAAGTATATCAATGGAACCAAATGCGTGCCAGAACCTTTGAATGTACGTTTCAAATTGTCTACCTACAAATAGGGATAATATGATTTAGGAGCACACATGAGTAGTAAATAAAAATAAAAGATTGAGTATACATACATTAATAATATTTGGCAAAGGGTAAATGACGTTAAATTTGCAAATTTTGAACAAGGTCTCGAGTCTTTGAAGTTGAGTTCCAAATCAATAAAAACACTTGTTGTTTGTCATTTCGTTTTAGAACGGTCCCTCATTTCTAAAACAAATACACATAATTTTATTTATTTATCTAAAATACTACAGCCGAAAGTGTGTCATTTGCAAAAATATGCATGAATATTTTTTTGATGACGAGAACTCCTTTTCTTGTAAGTTGGGCCCTTCAAATTGAAAGACTTACCTGCAATCTAACTCTCCTCACTGATTTTCTAATCTTCGTTATCATCATTTTGACAAGCAGGTAGGTAGATTGAGATGTAGGCAATCAAATTTATTACTATTGCCAAAATCCTGAGACCATGTAATTGGAAGACCATAACTTAAGCACTTTATTTCGTATGGTTTGATTATATATGACAGTTACTTTATTTTTATTCTACGTATAACAAGAGTACATTACATATTTAGGAAAAGTGACTCATAAACAAAATTGGGCTAATATTCGCCAAATTTGTATTCTTAGTAATGAGTTTATTCATGCAGATAATAATTATTGTGGGTGAAAGCAAACATAGCACGAGATATATATATATATATATAAGTACATACGTAGAGACGACACAAGGTCATAAAAGAATATAAAAGCCAAAGGAGTAGAACATTCATTGCAGGTCATAAATCCGGAAAGAGCCCTTGCAAATCCATTGACAGTCCCTTTTGCAAAATAAAATGAATACGTACATACATACCACAAAAGTCTTTGAACAAAAAAAGGAAATTCAAAAAAATATAAGGATGAATAATATTTTCATCATATAATTGGACTATGTTTTATGTTATTTCATTTCATTTTGTTTTATTTTGCAACAAGGGCTTTGTTTCTTTGAGTTTTGCACACTTCTTTGTACACTTCTTTTAATAATAATAAATATTTATTTATTTTTGCAAAAAAAAAAAAAAAAGGCTAATCAAATCCTCGTTTCATAATTCATTTTTATTTTCCCTGCGAACAACAACATATGTACATATATAGATGATTTATAATGAAAAAGATTCCAATTTTAGTTCTGTAAATATTATTTCCCACAGTTTATTCTTAATTTTACTTTTCACACATAATTTTAAGGATGATAAAAACAGGGATTTATGTTTTACAATATCCCTTTAAAAAAAAAGTTTTAAGACAAGTTTGTAAATAAGTGGAGTTTATATTTTCATATTCTGAAGAAAAGGTTTTTTTTTAGTGAGCCCTTTTTGATACCATTAACTTTTTTCAGTTATCCAGGGGTTATTTTAGAGAGAAAGACAGCGATGGTTTAAGAATCAATCGTCGTATCTTAACAAAATTTAAATACTCTTTGTGTATTAAAAAAATTACGTGAGAATTGAGTGTAAACTATTCTATATTAAATTTTCATGGAAAGACTTATAAGTTTTTTTAAAAAATTTAATACATGATTTTGAAACTCCACTTTAGAAGAAATTAAAAAAGTTTAGTTACAGAAATAAGACTTTGGTGGTGAGGAAATATGTACAGTAATCATATTGAAGTTGATAATTAATTATTAGTAATGATGATAAACCTATTTGAAATATAGATTTTCTTTAGTACATGTTACCCTTAAAAGAGGAAAGGGCTTTCTTTTGCGAAAATTTAAATTAATCGAGAGAGGGAGAAAATATCAGATTATTTTAATAGGTATTTCATTTATTCCCACATTCTATATTTAATTTTATCCTACAATCTCAAGAAAAATGAAATGATACTCAATATAATAATTTTCAACACTATTTAACAACAGAGAAATAAATAATGATTGTCATTCGTGAAGGTTGTGTTGACTAAATGTGGGAATGAATAATTATTATGTTGTACCACAATACCATATAATTTATACATACAATTAAATAATATTTACATTGCTTTCCTTTTTTACTCCTTGAGCATTTGCCCCTAGTTATGAGTTATTGAATTAATTATCCAATTATCCCTTTACATAAATTATAAGCACCTCAAATACTTAATCAAAAATAACAGCAATGTTAGTTTGATGATGTGTCGAGACTGAATTATCATCAAAAATAATTAAAAATTTGAGACCTGACAATTTGTTATACATGAGTTGAGGTAACTTGTTTTAGAAAAACAATTTTTTAAAAGTATCTTACCTAGACAATATCAATACTTTAAAGGTTCGAGGTCAAGAAGAGACCAATAGACGAAAATTCTTCTTTTTTTTTTCATTTATACATATTTATATAGTTGACAAGATCAAGGACATTCGAAAAAGGGTCTTAAAAGAATTTTAGCACATATCATATCAGCCCTTTGACCTTCTTAAAATCTTTCCATTGAGTCAAATTTTCTTTAAGATATGGTAAATATATCAAAGTAACGTAAAGAGCACACGTTCTAAGTAACATATAATAAATAAAGTCAAGAATTTTTTTAAATAAGGAGCTTAAATCGTTATTGATTTAAGACTTGAATTTGATTATAATTTTCAAGACTTGAGACTTGACTCCAACTTGGGGACAAAGAGTTATCAACTATTTAAGATTTGTTCATTCATAAATTAGCATTTTTTTTTTTCATTCTCGATGAATAGCCAAGAAGTTGACAAAATATGTTTGGTATGAATTAAGTTTCAACGTTTGTCACAGAATCTTTAACAGTGATTCATTTTATAAAAACAGATTTTGGGATCTAGAGGAGTGCTTGAAAGGCAGTCAAAGGGTATATGTATGTAATACAAACACAAAAATGACTACACATCATTATTGGAAAAGTGAGTAGAGATTAAAGAGACAATTGCTTTTTGGTTTTGTGGATAATGTGGAGAAACAAGAAATGGTTTGTTGATGACTACTATCTATGTAGAGTATATGCAGGTAAATATACGACTATCAATTCTTCTCCATAAAAAATGAAAAATATGAACAATGGATCTTTAATACATGGACACATTAAAGAGGGCATAATTTACGGATCCCAGTGTGTGTGAGAGAGATATGTCCATACAATGAAAAATGTAAGAAAATGAGTATTATAATTTATGTTTTATTGTTATTAATTGTTATTAATGCATAAGAGGGGGGGGGAGTGGGTTATTATTATTATGTCTGAATAATAATTGCAATTCTATGAAGACGAGCACAGGACTAAAGCAAAAGAAACATGGTTTTAGAAGCGGGAAAAAGAAAGGAAGAGAGGCTTTCTCTTTTGCAAAACGATTGCATTTATGTATGTATGTTTCTAGAAGCATTCTTCGGCGAAATGAATAAATATGTACATATATGTATAACATATATATATATAGTGATTTGATTGCCTTTGTCTCTTGTTATACATACAAATATTATGTGATCAGATACGAGGTTGAGAGAGTGACAAATTTTCCTCATTTGACAAAATGATTATAGTATTAATTGATAAATTTATTTACCGTGGAGAAATGTTTTGCATGTACTTTCGTTTGGCTCTTAACTGTTGATGCCTTTTTCCCAATGCCTTGCCGATAAGAAATGTAATAAAAGGAGTAATAAAATAAAAGAAGAAAGGAGGTTGAAAGAGGTTAATAGTCCGTTATGGTTATGGCATCTCATTATAATTAAGAGCCCACATCGCTCTGTTTGTTTGTAAGTAAATATAGACATATGAAGTACAAATATCCAACATGAAAATGCGATAACCTCTAAATGAAGGGAAAAGGGGAGGGAGAAACCTTACTATGGAGACCACAATGAATTAACAGGGCTTATAAACCAAAGGAATTAGGCAGGAAGAGTGATTGAATGTGACGTTCAATGGTATGTGTATTTATGTAGACAAGACCATAGATGTAAATAATTTTAATCCACTACCAGGTGAGTGAATCCATTCGAATCCAAAAGGAGGTCGTTCTTCTTTTCTTTTTTTTTTTTTTTTTCATTCATTGTAAGCCAACGAGCCACGAAACGAAAAGTAGTGAATGCTTAAAGTTGTCTTGGGTAAAGTTAGAATAAAATAATGGTGTGACCATACTGTGTCATTCTAGGGATGGAACCTTGGTAGAGAAAAAATACAGCTTTATGCTTAGAAAACGAAAACCATTGATCGTTGAGGAGGAGGAAAAAACATATTCCTCCAAAAGATAAATTAAAAAATTCCCATCTACTATTTATTTACTGTAGATTGAATTCAAAATGTATTATAAAATTATGCTAAAAATATTTATAATTATAATATTTTCCCAGGACTAATGCATTTTTAAATGTAGAAAATGTATAAAGTCGTAATATACTTTTCTCCATTCTAAATCATAAATAGTAGACATGAGCAAAATGTTGAAATACTGTTGAGTTTAAGGTAGAAAGAAAAATAACAGTTGGCTCGACTACCTTGATAATCAATTTGAATTCAGTTTTCTTTGTATAATTGTAGCAACAACTTGCAATAATTATTTAACTTTGATTTTTAAGATTCTTCTGCTGAATTTTTTATCATTCCCTTCAGTCCTCTCCGTTTCAGTTAAATAACAATCAGTGGATAAAATGAAACAAAGTTACGAGGTAGTAATTGCAGGCACACTCACTCACCTCAACAAAATGTACATCTTTAATCAACTGATGCTAGCAGAGAGTCTTTTATCAAAAGTATCACGTGGCTTTTCCCTGCCTTATCCTCGTGTTCTACAAAAGTGGCACCCCTATGTATCACATAATAGTTGAGAAGAATTATAGTTTTATGTTTAGGAAAGGAAAAATGGTTGGTAGGTCTTTGGTGTTTTTTTTTTCTAAGTTATGTTAATTCTTTGTTAGACCGTTGAGCTTTTTGAGGATTCTCTATTTTATTTTATTTTTACAATTTCAGTTGTGTATTTTTTCTTAAATTCAATTAAATATTAAAGTTTTATCGCATTTTAAAAGAATAAAGGGTAGCTGCTCAAATAATACCAATAGCTTGAGATAAAGGACAGATAATTATGTATGAAAGTCTATGACTAAAGTTTTATTTAAGACTGAACTTTTGTTTGAATCTGAATTTGAGCTTATAGTTTTATGAAACGAGGGGGGGCAGATAGAATATTGTAAATCTTGGGAAAGAAGAGTTATTGGATCTATAGAAAATATGTTGGAACATATACAGCTACACACATAAATGAGACATACACTCGAGTACAAGTCCCTATATAGAATATATCCCTTTAGAATGCATCTCTAATAAAAGCCCCTGTTTCTTCATTGACGGAACCAGAAGGAACTAAAAAGAGATTATTTTTTTGAGAAGTATGACAAATGACGGAAAATAAATAACCTAGACATCAAATTAATAACATGACTCACTTTCAGAAAAATTTATCGAACTATGCATTAATAGTTACAAATATATTTCTTAGACAGTTAGGAGAGAGAGAAAAAAGAGTATTTATCTATTCCAAATTAATTTTGCGTAATTTCGAAGAATTGAGTGTCACTAACTAGAAACAGTATGGATGAAATGAAGTGCTACACTATACATACATTTGTTTTTGACGAGAGTCCTTTATTTTAATGAGTTGCAAAAGGCAAATTACGTAGATTGGAACAACTATTACGAACAACAAAAATGACCTCTCTCCTCAAAAACAATAAAACTAATGGTCTATGGAATGAAACGGATCATTAAACAGTCGTTTTATTTATTTATGTATGTACATATATATAGATATACATATATGTAAGTCAGTACATCAATCAATAAAAACAATCTTGAATATAATTCAAATATGCATAAAAAAAAATTATGTTTGCAAAATACATAGAATTATATGAATATAAGTGAATTAAAACTCTTTTTTGAGACAGTAATGGCTAAACTCTAGCGGTGATTATGGTCTTTTATGATAGTTTGAATAAACTGATATATATATACATATATAAAGTACTATTAACGATTATTTATGATGCAGTATTTTGCTGAATTTTAAATGGAATTTCTGTGTTTGAATATGGTCTTTTCTTTACTCGTATGTAGTATCATTAAGTGCTTTTTCCATTTTCTTTTAGAAATCCGTGAATTGTAAATAGAATATGAACAGGACTGTGTTTCTATTCCGTTCTCTTTGGAATCCCTCATTCCAGTAAGGGGAAAAATGACTAAACAAACTACGAGTAAAAAGTATTCAAAGTTGATCTTAATATTTTTATAGTTTGTCCTAGGGCTTATGTAACTCTAGTTTTTGAGTCCATAGATAATCTTTTTTGAAGAGATTTTGATTTCATTTTTTGGGGTCATAGTTCAATGATCACCACAACTGAGGTGTTAGACTAGTAGCAAGTTTTTCATACACACATACAGAGCGTAGCATCTCACATACCATTTTCTATTTTATAAATATAATGTATGAGTCTCACAGTTTTAATTACCTACTATATGCGTATATTCATGGTTCTGCAAATCTCTTCTTTAAAAATGGTTTGGGTCCCATTTTTCAAAAGGAAGGGCATTTTAAAGCTATATTATATATTTACATGCTGAATTAATGGATCCAGGATTACATACTATATAGGAATTATTTGTCGATCAAATGAACTCAAATTATAATTATTTCTTTCTAATTAGTGAGCATCCTTTCAATTTAATTAAAACTATTAATTCAACAATTGTCAGTCATGAATGATTTTTAAAACTTTCTTTTGACGACAAATTTGACGGTATTTGATATTATTGTAGAAATATTATATATTGGAATAGATGGAAATTTTTATCTTTAACCAGAAAATCCTGAAGATAAATAATATGTACGCTTATCCTCTGTTAAAACCCATAAATTCCTCTTAGATGGTAAAACACAGACATATTTTCTTCCATAAAATTTGATTAATCCTATTTATTCTATACAATTTCACATCATCACGAAGGAAATAACTAGATTAAAGTTTTGTTTTTTTTCAATTATATTTATATTATTCTAGCTTAAAAATCAATAATTGACTTGTTTCTATTCGCTTCGACTGATTTATTCAGGTAAAAAAAAAATGTTCATTCATTTAGTATACACTCACTCAGAGGCTGTGGGGGAACGTGCTCTCCACAAAATATTTCTGGGGGTGTCAAATTGACATTATTATTTTATTTTTTTTTTGCATTTAAGAAGTTCTAAAACTTAATAAAAAATATCTAACTAAAACTAAACCCACCAGCAAATTTTGTAAGTATGCTGTCTAGGGGTGTACATATAATATTTACACATATCCTTCTGTGAAAGTTGAGCGTAGGAGTCACTGCTTTCCCTCTTAACAGAGGAGTGAATATGTACATATGTAGAAAGGATTCAGCCTGAATACACATATGTTTAAAACCATGCATTTGACTCATAAATTTTCTTTTTTACATTCATTCCAACGTTATTTGAATAAAGTGTAGAGTATAAACGGATCATTTGATTATTTTTTATTCATTCCTTTCTCCTTTATCTATGTACATATAAAAACCTTATTGATTAATTATTATTATCATTATTACTATTGCTATTTGAAAATTAATTATTAAATCACTGCGGACAAAGTAAGATCCTTCATGATATTGCATGATAAACTATAGTGAAGAAGAAAAAAGGTAATAATTTATTTATAATCATCGTGAGCAAGATTTTTTTTTTTCTTTTTACTTTTTTATCCGATAGCATTTTAGAGCCTCGAGCTTTCTTATTCTTTCAAGCCTTTGTAATGGGAATCATTGAACTATACATATGTATACTTACACATAAGTGATGAGAGAATAATTATATATTTTCCCCTTTTTCAGCTTTTTGAATTCTACAAATCTTGATTTGTACTCCTATTGTTTTTCTTGCATTGATGATCAATAAGCCATTCAAGCTTTCAATCTCAGACATAGACAATATGTGTTTGTCTCTGTGGGGAGGGGTATGTGTATATGTCTGTAGTATATATATATATATATATATATATATATATATATATGTAGTTGTATAAGAAAAGTAGATATAGTTTTATCTAAATAAATATTCAAAAAGGAATGGAATGTGGATTGTGTCTTTTCTGGAAGGGAAAACATTATAGCACTGGGATACAAAGTCTTTTGAACTTATTTCATATTTGAATCTTGCTTATTAAAAAGCAACACCTCTCATCTCAGGTGGGCATTTACCTCCCCCAAATAATGCTAGTATGTATGTATGTCACCTTTCTATATGAACAATTCAGCTTCTACTGACTATACATAGACACATTGTTATTAAACAAAGATGGATTTAATTGTATTATATAGTATGTGGAAACAAACAATTTGTCATTTTTGGTATAGGGGACCTTCACTTACAGATATAAGAAAGTTGTTTATAATCCAAGATATATTTCTCTAAATAGTTTTTATAAAAATAATATTTCTTATATATATTTGATAGGGTTCGAGAATACTATCAAATTTAGTTATGGGATGCCAGTATCACGAAGAAAAAATTGAGGGATTCTGAATAACTAATGACGCTTATATTATAAATGTATATTTGTAGGTACATTTAGGTAATTATGATCACTAATCATATAAATAAATGAGCTGTGATTAAATCAGAGCATCTCTTATGTAAATGATAAGCTGTAAGCTAAAAAAGCTGTCGTGACGGGGAATTAAATATTTTTTTCAATCCATAGGATAGCAGTCATTGTTGTTAGAACCTTATTTATCCTCTATTTATGATTTATACAGGAAACAATATGTACTGTTATTTATAGACAATAAATACAATCAAGTTTAGGAGTCAGGGGTACCTAACTTTAGGTACATTAATCCCCCCTAGGGATAAATTATACTATATTAAGGGTTAAATGTTGATATCACTTTTATGAATAAAGATGTTATTTATCTATTTTTTTACCTATTCGTGTTAACTGTTTATAATCAGTCCAATATTAGAAGAGGGGTGAATTTGGATCATAAAACAATCAAAAAGGTAAGTTTCATTCTTCAGATTCCTAATTGTGACTTATAAAATGTTAAAAAAAGAGTTTTATGTATTTGTGTATAGGCCTGGCTTGACTTTCACTTGGGGGAGAGAGTTATGTAAATAATATCTCCCCTAGACTACAGTTTTAAAATAAAAAAATTGAAAAAATTTCAAGTATTTTAATGAGACATAAGTGCAACTCGACTTCCCATGTCATCGTCATTGATTGAGATAAAAGCAATATTCCTGTCGAAACTAATGCAGAGCTTCTTTTTTTTAAAAAAAAAGCTCAATAATTTTCATTCAACCATTCGATAGTTATGTAAATAATATCGATATGTCAATAGTTTAACATCAGTTTCCTTTGAAGGTGAGATTGGAGATATTAAAGGAATGAATCTTGTCATCCATCAAAGATTCAAAATTTGTAATTCAAATTGAAAATAGATGCACAGCTTCCCTTAAAACACTCATGTTCTATACGAGAGGTATAATAAAATTTGCTTCTCCTTAACACATATATTTCAACTTTAAATTAATAAATATACTTTTAAAATAAATAATTTTTGATTATAGAAGCTGAATTTCGGTCTTCTTTATATAACCTGTAACCGGAGGTGAGTATCATATCATTAGGGATGGACCTTTTGTTGAGGTAAATTGAGTAATTGAGAGCATACGCTCTCAATTACTATTTGGTGCCTCTACATTTTATTTGTTGATTGTCATTTGATAAATAATACACAATAGCTACTTATAATTGTTGCAATTTCTATCCTCAACGATACTGAACTCAAACTAATCATCAAGGTAGTGGTGCCAAATGATTTCTGTTTCTATCTTAAATCCAACATTATTTCAACATTTTGCCCATGTCCACATATCATATAGGGCAGTGGTCCCCAACCCCCAGGGGATTAATTAAAATTAATAAGTTATTTCTGTTTTGTTTATTATCTAAGTCTGATAAACGATAATAAAGGGGGACTTACTACTTCATTTACAGACTGTAGGAGAAGAAGAAAATATTAAGTATAAATGCAAATTACAAAAGATAATTGACTCTGCAGGGTGGTTGTTAATTATTTTTGGATTGATAATTCTTAATTGACTCATCGGATTTCACGGGCCACAAGCTACAAGATTTAATTACACTTTATTGGAGATAAATGTGTCAATTAAGATATGGAACTTACAATATTTAAGAAAAAGTAAAATATTGTCGACCTTTATTGTTATTATTTTTTGTCATGGTGGATATATCAAGCAGCACAAACTAAATACGTAATGTAGTCACTATCAAGTTCTTACATTTAAGGGGTGAGATGATATAATATTGACAATCAAATCAACAACTTTGTCAATGGTAGGTGATCCTACATATATGTTTAATTAGTGAATAGTAATTACCCACTTATACATATACTGACAAAATATTAGCCTCAGTATGATTGAACAGGGTCTAACCGGTCCTAATACATTTTAGAGTGAAATGTACAAAATTTATAAAAATTCCAAATTCAAGTATTTACCCTAGACTTCTTCTTCTTCTTTTTCATTTCAAAAAGGGAGGCTCCCGCTTTTGGGACACTTTTCTTGGATATCAGATTAGGAATTTTGAATTTTTATTGATTTCAAGCCCTGGAAGTACATATTCCTCCTGATTTTATTCTACTTGAGCATTTGTTTAGTATGTATGAAGATATTTCCTGGGATTTGTCGTGCAGGCTAGTCTATGTCGAACAGGGAAACACACACGACTTCCCTAATTTTTGTTTATCCGCATAATATGTTTTGTGTCCCATAGTTTATAGAATGCTTAGAGCTATCAAACTTTTTTATTCGTTACTTAAGTTATAAGTTTTACTGTGATGAGAAGGAATCTATATGGAAGTAAATTCCATTGATTGATATTCATCAAATCAAGCCTATAACACAATGTAGAATGAAATATTTTACAATCTCATATTATATACATCTTAGTGTATATATATATTACAAATATGATATAAATATATTACGTATTTCTTTCCATTTTTTATTGATTCCATGGTTTAATGACATACATACCTACATATTTGCTATGTTATGTTTCTCTTAGTTACAGGCTTTGTACATAGATACATGCTATTATTATTTTGTTGTATGGATATGCTTATATACGAGTATCTATCTATATATATATATGTACAAGGGATTTTCAATTGAAGCAAATTAAATTGCAAAAATAAAAAGCAAATGTCTTTAATATCTACACGACATGCAGTATCCAATAATATCGAAATGAACCATTGGGATTGAATGAGTATGGCTTAGAACATGAATAATGGATTTGCATACTCTTGACTATCTATCAATTTGAAGCGTGAAGAATATTGGAACAGGGTTGGAGGCAGAGGGGGCTGAGAGGGTCCATATGTACCTTCTCCCTCCCCTCTCCCTCTTCCCTAACTGAGATCCAGATCTGTATAGAATAGATATTAAATTATCTCCTTTTGCTTGGTTATGATATAATTATTTCGAATAAGTTGTTTGTATCTTTGACCATGGAAGGCTGGTACAAGCCCCGTGTTGGGCCTACATATTTTGAAATGTTCTCCTAGGATATGATTATAATTTTCCTAGTAGTTGCAAAGATTGAAATGATGTTGTTGAACGACAAATTTGCCAACATATGTTTTTTTGTAAATAATTATCTAGATATTTGAGCCAATTCTGAAATAAGGCTCAAATATTCCCTTCCATCCGACAAACATTATTTGTCAAGAGCTCTAGACATGCAAATATCTATAGAATTTTGTGACAGACAAATCTTTCCACAAATTTAGTCTCTCCGTAATCATAATTATATTTTACCATTGGTTGTAAAGCTATGGTTCAACAAGGTTGAGAGGTATTTGATCAAGGGCTATTTATCTTTTTCCAAAATATCTATATCCGTGTTATTCTAAAACCCATTGGCCCAGAATAAGTCGATTCGAATATATATTCAATATCTCTTGAAGTCCCAGATTTTTATAGGATATCACTTTAAAGATACTCAACTTTATCACTTTTAGTTAAGCTATACTTTTACCTGACATTTAATGTTCCATTTTAAGTACTCAAAATGTCGTCTTTGAGCATCCCACATCAGTCAAGCTCATGACCTTACTAATTCATTATGAGTGTAGTATGAGTCTATTATTTTAAGGGATGAGTGAAGAGATACTGAGAGTTATGTATGAATATAAATTTCCAGTCAGTTGCAAATATTTAAATGTTCTTTTTGAAGGGCAAATTTATGTAGATAATTAAATATTTAATTGATACCTCTACCTACCATTATTTATCAAGATATAACAATTTGTTTGTTTGTTTTTTCGGAAGACCCAAGGATAGGTTTTAAGAGGAAATCTACAAGCAATTATAAGACATGTTTGTTTTTGTAGTTGTCATAAAAGAACCTTGTATTTTTCTCTTAATTTAAATTAATATATTTGAATGGAACAACTTTGTTGTTTTAATTCAAATGATTTCATTGGTTGAATTACAGGAGCTGATACTAAATATTATCTACATACATACCTATTGGGGTTGTTATATGAGAAGAAAAAAAAATTAAATCAAAGGATCCTTCACTTTTTGTGTGCATTTTAGTGTGTAAAATAAAAAAAATATTAATAGTTTTAGAATATTTGAATATTTAGCATTATTAAATTATTTTTGATGAATTTACGAAAGGAAGCAATTTCTTTATTTACTAATTTTATTTCGCAAAAAGTACTCTCTGTTGATATCATTTTCACATGTAAGCACAAGAAAGTATTCATTTTAAGAATATATTTTACTACTTCTTCATATTGATAAATAGTTAACAAATAAAAGCTATTGCGACGCCACCGGATACATATTCAGTAACGCCTGACCAATGTCTTCTGTTTCAACAAGAAAGCAGCGGTCATACCATCTTAATTACTATTTTGGGGCTTGAAGAGAGGGGTATCTTAGGCCATGAAATTTTAATTAGATAGGCTTGTGAAAAAAAGTTAAAGATATAGTCATACATTAGCATACATTGGTTAATAATCACCAGTCAAAAAAACATTATTTGTGAAAGACTCCTATCAAGATTGAAAAAGGCTGTAGCATACAAGTGAAATATAAAAAGCAATTCTAAAATAGCCCTGGTCAGTATGAGGATTGTCAGCAACTTAGAGGGACAATTTGATGAGGAAATAAAAACTAAAGGAATAAATTGTTTGTTTTTTGATGGAAAGAAAGATGATGTAAGATTGTTAATGAAATTTAAAAAGTCTGAGAAGTTGTTCCCTACCATGGTGAAGGAAGAGCCATTATATCTTTACAGTGAGCCAGGTGGAAAGTACTTGTTTCATTTCTTACCTTAAAAACATGAAACAAAGAATTGAGGCGAAGTAATAGTCAATAATATGCTCAAATGGCTGCAGAAAAGACGTGTTGATTACATACCAATACAAATTCAAGGTGACAAGGAGGTGTAATACAATAGACAGAACGGAAGATTAGAAGAAAACTTTATTGAATTGCATGTGATCTGAGTACAAATGATCACATCCAATAATATGCCTTATTTAAGAGCTAGATGGTAAGACGCTCTCAAATAACAATTGGTTTGGGTCCCTTAGAAAGATGATAAAATATGTTACTCAACTGAAAGTAAATCCCAACTCTGAAATAATTACTCTGGGACTTTTCCAAATTGAGCTTATTCTAACAGTAATACATAATTTAAGTACCAATCAGTACTATGGTTACATGCTTTACAATGCCACAAGAACAGAATTATCACATGACAAACTTACCTTTCCTCAAAAATGACAAGTTTCTCCTTCTAGATGACTCACCACAGCCCTGAGATTCAGTAGGATGTGTCGTCACAACATTATAGGAGAGCATCTTAACAACCTAAGATTTAATTTTGTTGTGGGAGGGGATTTGTCAAATTGGTTAAATATTACGGTAAAATCCTTCTTACTATCCCAGACATATTATTTATCAGCTTGAATTTCTACAAAATCAGCCGAAGAAAGTTGTTGAGACAGTAGAATAGAGTGTAAGAAGATCATTTTAGTATGTCCAATTGCAAAACGATGCTGTATTAGAGTCATGAGAGGGTCTACAAAATCGAGAGGTGAAATTTCTTTCAGAGATAGGAATACACATGAAATTAATTTTCATTATCCTCCTTTTACTTATAATTAAAGCCATGCAAGTATCTCAATTACCCTTTCTCTACGCCAGAGTATAGAGAGTTGAATTAAACAAGTTAATGAAGCAAACGGACATGTGCACAAACATGAAAAGCCTCTATTAAAGCTCAGAGTCAGTAGGAAAGAAATGGATATTAGCAATCGAAGCAAGAAAGACCTGTTCTTTATGGCTTGCACAATATCTTAATTGAAAATTGTCTACAAGGAACTCATTATTATCTACTTTAAGAAAGTTTTGCCATTATTTGGTAATATGATTTTAAAAAATTATCTTTTTATAACTTTAAATAATTCAAATAAAAATAGTAAGAATATATAATTACATATCATTTTAGTTTATAGAAGTTAGTCAAAGCCTCTAATTGGATTTATATGAAGTCTCTAGAAATTTCAAGTACAATAATTCATAATAATAATAAATGATACCACATGATTTTACATTCAAAACTACACTATTTTTTTAATGGACCAATTTTCTAATTTATTCTTCATTCTATGACATACACTATGTAGGTATATGAATTGATAATGAATATTTTGGACTGTGTCAAAGTTAGTTTTTTAGATCTTAAAAAATATAAATACGGTATTTCTGTATTTTTAATAAGTTTTGAGACCTCAAATTCCCACTTTAATATACATAAATAAATACTAAAATGGTAAGAGTGGGGCTTAAAGTTATGATTTTGTTTTTATTTTTTGAGCTAGTGGCTTAGCCTAGATCTCTTTCTTAGGCATTTCTTCATTCTTTTAGCATAATAACTCATACACTTTTATACTTTTGTAGAAAATACTGACTTGTTTTCTGGGTTCTCTCCACAAACATTCCAAACGGGACAAAATAGTTCATATCGTTATTAAGTTTGTATGTTAAGATTGAATTAAGGGCCCTACATTTAGCAGGGATGAAAGCCAAGTGATATGGCTACATTTAATTAGTAAAATGTACAAATTGCTTTACTCTTTTTAACTGTGATGCTTGGAGAGTAATTATTCTGTATATTATAACTCCAGTTTAAATCCACCCGCCCCGCTTTCCACACTCAATAAGCAATAAGTAAATGCAATTTCTATAATTTACACGCATTTATAGACTTATCCTACTAACAGGAAAATATAAACTATATATTTTTTGTCAATTTTTATTCTACTCCTTTTTCCCTTATTATTGTAAAAATATTTTCCTTGCTAATAAATCATTAGGGATGTGCATTTGAGTTCAATTTATTAAACGAAATGTATTCATATCAGTCCTTCGATCAAATAGAGACGGAGTACATGACAATCAAAATAGTATTTGACACGATGATGCTTCTATCAGATGAACAACAACTGTTGTTGTATAGAATATATACATACAACAAAACACAACTTTTTTTATAATTATTGAATCAAGAGCACTTGATTGACCCACATTACAATGATTATATTATTTATTAATGAGATTAGAGTAAATTTATAAAATAACATTCTATCAATTACAAGCAAAAGGAAGAAAATATTGATTATTTTTCATATCATTGTAGAGTCAACTTAGTATTTATGAAATATAAACTGCAAAGGTCATTCAACGAGTTGTGTATATGAAGTGATAAGGGAATATTTATTTCATTATAGGTATTGACACGGAGCAAGACGTAAGAAAGGAAGTTAAGTAACGAATAAGGACCTCCCTGATGAGATCAAATGAGTGTACACGGCACTGGCGCTGCAGGAAATCAATAAATGGGGGGGGGGGGGGGGTAATTTATTAATGAAATGAAAAACATGGATCTTTCAAAGGTATACCATGAATCATGTGGTATAAATAGATAGGATTCCGTCTTTTTTTTTTTTTTGTATATATGTAGCAAACAAAATATTTATATGAATACTAATAGCACAAACAATCCTCCTTGTATTTGTCTATTTTTCTTCCAAATTGAAAAATTAAGATATTATATGGTATTTGACCAATATCGTCACTCTTCCCAGCTGTTGGACTATTGTTTTCTTTTTTAATTGTAGTGATATTTATAGCTTAGCAAGACTCAATTGGAGTTTGTAGATCAATGGAAAAACAACAACACAGTAAGCCTGCTGCTGAGATGATCAGATTTGTCAAGTATAGTAAATAATTATGTTAAATAGGTATTGATTTGTTTATCGAGGAGATCAGTTTTTGTCTAAAAGACTTGGTTTTTTGTTTGTTTTGTTTTTGTCTGAGACAGATACAATTATGATCCAAAAACAAAATTGTGTTCACGAATCTATTTATTTTATTTCAAAGGGGGTGTGTATTAATTTGGTAGTTAATATAAATCTCTTGAGGCTTATTTTCGTTCATAAGTCGAGGCTTATGGATACCATTGCTTTGCTATAAATGACTACTCTAGATACTTCACATGTATCTACCATTATTTGAATGCATATCAAAAGGGGGATCCATCTGTTGAGGTATAAAATATGTACGTTAGTTACTATATTTATTTTAGATTCAAATAAATGAGAGTTTAATGTTATAATTAAACTATAATATTATGTTTTTTTGTTTTTTTGCTTTTTTTATATACAACATGGAGTTTATGTCCTTGGAATAAAGTTAAAACAAAAATAATTTATAGGAATGATACTTTAGTAAAGCACGAGAAGAATTCAGGAGATAGGCATAAAATTGTAGTCTGATTGATGAAAAATCCTTTGTTAACATCAGTTGTCTTCTTTATAATTTTGAAAGGAGAAAAATATATTACTGCTATTGGGAGTAGAACTTTCTACATTTAAAATAGCATTTGCAGAAGGAGAATGTAATTTAACAAATTTAAAAAAGTGATTGCTACACTTTATGGAACTATTAATAAAAAGCCTTCATATTGTTTAAATTCTTCTTTTAGAGGAATATTCCTTCACAACAAGGATCTATGTATTTTGTAATAATGAATGAACATACATTTAAACATATGTAGACCAACATGTCTATCTAAATAAAAAATTTTTATTTGTCTCTATAAAAGTTGCGGCCCATAATCATGGATTGTAGAAAAAAAGGTCGAATTACAAAATATGGAAGAAGGAAGTTTATAAATGGATAATAAATGAAACTCCTAAAATGTTTAATTAATTTTTGTTATCTGTGTTTCTTTAGTATAAAAAAAGGAATGTTCTCTGAGCTTCCTTCCGACGTATTTTGATATATTACATGATATCTTCAAAGAAAGTACTCTCCCCATTCCTTTAACACAGACAGTGGTATAATCATATAGAATCAGGTTAAGGACATAGGGAAGAAAGGTACAGGCTTTAACCTCTAGAGCAGAGGACCTTGAAACGTCTTGAGTTTTTGAGATAGGAACCCCCATGGATCAAGTTATAACAAATTTCCTCATGGCCCTACAGTTTAAATTGAGTAGCTCAAGTGTGTATATTGTCACTGTTGTACATATATATATATATATATATATATAAACTCTCCACAGATTGTATTAATATGAAGAATCAAAAGTGTAAGTTTGTAACATTCCTGAATTCTTTTTTATATTGATACAGGACCGGGAATAAACTTTTAAAATTAATATTCAATACATGCTCTGATACAAAGATTGACTCTATGTACATAGACAATGTATGTACATAGGTATATATTCATCTACCTATCTATGCATTTAAGTATGTACACATACTTAAATTTAATCTCTCTATTTTATCTATGAGCCTATTGTTAAATATACATACATACAATCATAAGAAATTGAAGAGAGATAATTTTTCTATAAAACTTGCAAACTTGTACATATTGTAAGTAGACTTGGGTTCATCACGTTTTAAAAATAATATATAGACGTGTGGAGAGCGCCCTTTGATGGATTAATAGTATGACCTATTCTGCTACATTATAGAGAGGTAATTAATTCTACGTGAGTATGTAAATAAAATGAAGAATCCCATCGTCGTTTTGAAAGATTGTCACGTTTGTCGACGTCATTTTTTTCACGTCATCAAAGTTTCTCTCTCTCTCTTCCTTCAAACGAACAAATATTGCACACCATTACAAATATTAAAATGGCCTTGAATACTTTTAGCTGCTCCAAAAGTAAAAGTAATAAAATGAGGGGATTTCAAGAAATCTGGAGATTGCTATAATATGTGAATTATGTACAGTGTTACTTTTGACATGATACTGGCACAGTAAAGTTGAAAAGCTTACTCTTACAGAGTTGTTAATCAAGATCAGCAACAGAATAAAAAATAAAATGAATTAATGTATGTTAAATGGATTTAACGCAAAGGACTTCTCTCTTTTATTGGTGTGTTATTGTATTTTTTTTCGTAGATTCTAAACAATAAAGCATTATAAAGCGTCAGAAAAGGAACATGTTTTACATTTAAAATGGCCCATTTTTCAGCTTTAATGTCTATCATTAAAAAATGTAAAATTAGTATGATGGGCCAAATTTTTTTCCAAAAAGAGTTATTTTTATACCTTTTGATAGAAAATACTACAGCTCAGTAAAAACAACAACAATGAGACATCCTAATATAGTCACTGGTTCATTAAGTACTTCGTATTTACGACAGAATAGTCCCATGATCCCTCCTTGTATGAATCCTCACAGGAACAATCTTTCAATAATCCTTAATAGCTAATGCTCTCAGCTGTAATAAAGCCGTATGTTTTCAATTCCGTAGCATGAGTACCAAAAGTATCAGGCAATTCAAATCCACCATTTGTAAAATGTGTTCTCTTGCAAAATTATATAATATATTATGTTATAAGAGACCAATTTGATCGGTGAAACATTTATCACTGCATTACTATGAGATGAAGCATTCAAATTTTTCGATCTGTTGATGAAAATTTGAGAACCGGCTATGAATCTTCGAATGAATTTTATTTTTAATTGTTTCTCTTAACGAGGTAATTTTTTTCCCATTTAAATGTTGACTGCATCTCTCAACATTTCCTTTTAAAAAAAGAAGAAAAATAATAAAGGCCATAAGGGAACTGGTAGTTGGCCAATTCTTCCCAACTCCGGAACTATATTTCAATTATAATTTTAGAAAATTGTACAATGTAAACAGCATAACAACAAATAATTCGAATTTTTACTAATCAACGTTCAGAACACAAATAAGGAACATGAGTAATAGAAAAATTGAAAGGATAACTGCAAAAAAATCCCTTGAGCTTGGAGATTGAGGGTAAAATGAGTGTCATTCATACTCTCCGTTTATTTTTGAGATCCTGAATGGAAAAAATCGTTGAACGAGTTTCATTTAACCATTCATACTTTCGTTCCTTTTCTGGTTTGTTTCTTACCCTTTTTTTATTGCAATTTTCTACCTTGTATAGTCAGGTGAATTCAATAGGATCACCATTTGGCAACAAGTTTTGTTAGTACCCTCCAAGGGCAAAATGACAAACTGGTGACAATTTTCAAACTCCGTGAACCAGCTCCAGTTCCTTATAAGCAATGGGACTTTGTCATTATAATTTACTTAATACATAATAATGATTGTTGTAAATTTATTGATGATTCCATTTGTCAGTTGGTTTTCTTTTCATTTAATGAGTTATGCACCATAAATGTATGTATATTTAGATATGAGCAAAATGTTGAGATAGTATAGAGTTTACGGAAGGTATCAAAAATATTAGTTGGGTCCACTACCTTGATAATCAATTTTTACGCAGTTTTCTCTTTATTGTTGAATCAACAACTTGCTACAATTATAATTAGGTAGTTCAATTTCCAATTATTAAGAGATCATGAGGAAGAAAGTATGTTGTTCTTCCTTCAGGATTTCTGACCATTCAAATTCTCTTTACTCCTCTCAGTGTTCACCAATTATTTAATATTGTCAAATAACATGTGAACGGATTCAATTTTGGAGTTTAAATAACTACATCGTGTCTATGATTCGTTTATGATATTCAAATACACATCTATAATTCACCATTGAATTGAGACGAAGTAAAGTTTTTATTTTTATATTTATAAACAATAAATAAGTTCTATGGAAATGGGTATCAACGGAGGATAATTATGGCGAATTATGGACGATGTTCCTATAATTAATTTATATTATTAATTAAATACATACACATGTCTCCTTTTTGCTTTACTTTCTCTAGTCTCCACACATTAATCATTAAATGCATTTCTCGAATACAAATAATAATTAGAATCCATCTTAATTATATCATTAACAATGATATGAAAACAAATTATTTTCAATCAATTATACAAAAAAAAAAAAATGTTTATAAGTATTTAATGAGGAAATGACATTAAACAAATATAATACATATTGATTAGTTAAATGATCGAATATCAGTATATCGACACACATTTATTATTAAAAAAACATATTATAAAGTGAAATTCTATGCAAATTTTCCATGAAATCAATTTTTCCTAAGATTATAAATTCACCAGTAGTCAAAATGAGTTTTTAATATTGTAGCACGCATAAATTCCCAAAAAATATTTTCATTCATCAAACTCACAAATATGCACATAACGACCATACAATATACATATCAACCATAAGCAAAGAAAACATGGCCCAAATGATATGTCTACATATATAGTAGCAAGTCAATTATTCTTCTCAAATATGAAAAAAAAAAAAATTCGTTTCATCATTTTGATTCGAGTTAAAGGAGTTTTAACAAATCCCTTTCTCCAATATTACATATTTCTGATAAATATATATTTAAATATGAGTTGCTGATATTATCAGCAACTTATTTTTTTTTTTTTTTGTCAGCTCACGATTTTCTACTTCTCTTCCCCATAAAATTGTTTTGAACGTCAATTAGTTTAACTCGAATGATTTGTTGTTAAGTTGTGTAAAATTTTGTATAATTAAGGAAAGATAGTCCCACAATTGCAATGAATTGGCAGGCTACCAATGTACCTCTACAAGCGTCATAAAAATTCTGGAAATTGTTGCATGATAGTATTTAAAAAAATTATGGATTTGAAGAGGGTCTGAACAATGTAGATGCATTTGTTTGTCTACTATAACCATGTAAATCTACGTCATTTAGCAGTTATGAGTATTTTGTTAGTTTGATCATGGCCTATCAATGCTTCAATAATTAATAGCTAAAATTTATGGTTTCTCAAATCAGAATCCCCTAAAGTAAAAATGAGTCATGTGGTTCTCGAGATCTATTTTTAAAGGTCAAGACCGAGAAGACCAAAAACAACTGCATGAAAATTAGCCTTTAAAAGTTATTTTTGTCTGGTTCTGACCACAACATTAGTGAGAATGCTTAGCCTTTACGAATCTTCTAGAAATCATAAACTTGCTAAATGATTCCCCCATAGGTGTACTAGTCTATGATAAAGTGAATAAGTGGCCTATTTGAAATGAATTAAGCAAATAAAACCCCTAACAATAACTCAAAGATTCACCTTTTTGGAGTGCGTAAGTCGAGGACACCGGCTAGAGATAAATCTCGAATCATAACTGATAATCTACCAAAATAGAAAATGATCACTCATAGTCCAAAACACTTGCAAAGAAATTACTTAGGAATCTGAGGTAGCACTTTGAATCAATTAGTGTTGTGAAGATCTAATCTAGACAAAAAAAAATTGAAAAAAATGATGTCGTAGCTTCTTGCTCTAGACAAACACGACAAAATCCTTCAAAAATGGACCTTGAGACTAAGATCGATTCATTCAAAGTAGATGAAGTAATTCATAGACAAAATTTGTATTTTTTGTTGTACCACTCAAATTGAACCATTCATTCATTTATTTTAATTTGGATTGACTCTATATTTAAATGAATAAATATTCATTATTTCTTTAGCTTTTAATTTATTTCTGTCTTAGTATCAAGTCAGTCCCAATTCAAATGTTTAGTTTTTTTCATTTTTAAAGCCATTGAATGACGTTTCCTTCGGATTTTTTGACGTCCGTTAAAATGTTATATTCTTTGGACTACGTAAAAAATCTTATAAATGTTGAATATACATTAATTTGCATCTATAGTGGGGTGGAGTTGAAAATTGCATTTATGTTAGGATGTGAATGATGCTTTGATGGAATGAATGACGCTCTATTTTTTCATTATTATCCAAATATATTATTGAGATAAAATATTAATGATTATTTTATAACTTTCTTTAGTTGAACCAACAATCTTTAAAATGTATTTATATATAGTTTCTCTCAAACGTACTCGTAGTGACAATAAGGAAGGTAAATTAATATTAAAAAAATATATGTAACGCGTTTAATACTCATTTTCTTCTTCTTATTTCATTCACTGGATTTTGGACTAAATTCAGAGTGAGTTACAATCAAACTCTATACAATGTCATTAGAACGATTTTGATTATTAATTGAAGACTTGTGCATTACCATATATATGTATATTCTTGGTATTATTCACTTATGCAGAAGGGTGTTTCAAATTTAAATTCAAATGCTGGATATTGAATTATTCAACAATACATACTATGTATGTACGTCCTTTGACATTTAAAATTCAAGAGCATTTCCTCATTCTAAGAAAACTATTTGTTATGTTCATAATGTAAGACATGATCAAATCTCATATATCTTGGTGAGATATTTACATATATATGTATGATTGTAGAATATACAATCTTATAGAATGAAATTTAGCATTCAATTAAGCCCTCTAACTCTGATATTAATATGGATTCCAATTTTTTGAATATATCTTTCCAGAGACGGAGAAAAGTCACTAATTTGGAGATCCATCATAAGGATATAGTTCTCGAGATCAGTCTGGATCTAGTTCCTTCAAGTCATGATCTTGTTTTTGTCTCGAATAAAATGGTCTTGTTAGAGTTTATTCATTGTACATATACCTCTAAACTTTTCCATTAAGAAGAGAAAGAAACTCAATATCAGTTTGTACTTGGCCAAATAGGTCAATTCTCTCAAATCTTGGTCATTTTTCGAAATGTGGGAGGACAAAGTCACTAATTTGTAAATATACAAGATAAAGTATGGTCCAGTGGTGCACTGCCTCGGCTATAACACTATCAGTGGAGACCATATGAATATACTATTACGGATTTACAAAATGTGTCTCCCCACCTCCTTCATATTACTAAGTGCATATCACTCTTGGTCATTTAAGTTTCATATGGAGAATAGTTAATTAAAAATTGAAAAGAATTATTGCCTTTGCCTTATTACTCGAGTTATTGAAAAAGGGGGATTTCGGGAGTGAGAGTAAATCACTCTCGTAATAATGTTAGCTATGGAAATTTAAAATACAGGAGGCAATAGTCTGTGTTATGAGTAGTATCTTTTTCTTTAAAAAAATACAAATATATTGCAAGTTATCCATTGATAAGATTTTGGGGTTATGAGCGCTCATTGGGAATCCATCTTTTTCGACAACTTTTGAGTTATTACCATATGATTTCGAACCTCCCATTCTCGTTTTGTGGAATTGTTGAGAGATGAAATGGGAATTATCTACTAGGTATGTAGCTAGTCATTGAAACTTAAGTCCAAGTACGGTCTTCAAAGTCTAAGTCAAGTCAATAACAAAAATTAACAGGAGATACATATGCCACACTCCCAATAATAAAAGCTCCTTTTTTTCTATAATCATGTCTTTACTCATTTAGTAATTTAGTGTAAATAAATTATAATAAAATTTGGCATCAAGTTGTTTTCTATACAACTGTTTAGTTCTTGCTATTTGTTGTTATATTTAAAGCCAATGAATGATTTTTTTGTATTATTTTTTTGTAAATTTGTTCATTTTATTTGATAAGTTAATATCTATTATTTGCTCCAAGCATGGTGTCACTTCGATTTGTGATGTAATCAGTGAGGACAGTGGAAACGCTATATAGTAGATAAAATCATTCAAAACTGTTAAATGATAGAAATGTTTATTCAGATAATTTTGTGGGTATATTGGATGTATTTAGAAAATTTGAATCAGTCCAATTCGAAAGAAGGCCTAAAGCTCTGCTTTAGTTTTAACCCTAATCTAAACTTACTAAATCATTTGAATTTATGAGAGTGAATCAGTAGGAAATCAGACTGAAACGGGTTTTTTGAAAATATATGAGTGTCAAGTATTCTGATATTAAGAATAACATTCTGCTAAAGTTTTATTTATAAGTTTTTTTCCATCGTTTTCTTCATTCCCACGCAATTTAGGACTTAAATTGATAATTATTTAATATTGAAAAACGTGAAATGTTCGCCATGTAATTTCTAGTATGGCATCATCCCCTCCTTTCGAGCAATAGCTCAGTGTTACATTCATACTATTTATAACTAGGAATGTAAATCATATGCAATTCGGGCGTGTGATAAAAAAGTGGAGTTGGCTCTTCAAACAGGTTTTTTAGTTTTCCTAAGCTGTTATCATTTCTCCAATATTACTGAGGGGAGAACATCTACCTGATAGTAAAGATCTCACATGAAGGAATACATGCATTAAGTTTAATAAATCAAATAAAATGTAAACAAAAAGGGCTCAAGTCCTCGTATAACTATTATTAGTTAAAAATATATAATTTCCTGACATTAATTTCCGTTAATTTTCTGCCTCTCATCTATGTTATTATTTATTGTTGTATATATAATGGAGAATAGCAGCTTGTAGCTCAGTAAAACGTCATGACAGCTCAAGCTGTTTCCCCCCTCGACATTCATTAAATTGTCAGGGTTGCCAGGTTGATTTTCTCTTTCTTTTTTTATAACACGCCCGAATTGCATATGATTTACATTCCTATTTATAACACTTTGAATTAAGTGTCGACCTATTCATGGAGACTATTTTCAAGTTGTTATCTTCTATTTATAATTGATTGATTGATTGATTATTTGGAGTTTAAATTGAATGTAGTTAATGACATGATGATTTGATACATTCTTAGGATAATAAACTCCTCATATTGAGGATAAATATTAAAAACTATTCTATAAACAAAGTATAAACACACATGTGATACAACGCATCAAGATTCTTATTGAATCGGGAATGTTTATTTACAGGAATGGGATAAAAGGATTGATAATTAATCTAAATATTGATTTCTACTCATCCCCCAAGTATGAGTGTGTTTCCATAGATTATATGCCGAGTGTTACTTCAGTTTTTTCCTCATAGAAATGAGTACCTTAAAAGAGGACATGCACTTGCGTCACTCTTCACTAATGACAATTAATTAATATATTATTAATAGGTGATTGAAAATACGATTTTATTTATGATGTTGCAGTTCTGGAATAAAGAGCTGTGGTTCTCGAGTCTGGACTAGGACTCGTGTCATTTTTAGTGGATTCGAACTTGAATTGGAGGTGGAGCATATGGACTCGCATTTTGGAATGAATATGAATCAACAAAAGGGTTGTTTTTGTATTCAATTCAAGGTAAAACTTCTTGGTGCTCGTGGGAATTGTAGACAACAAAGATAGAAATTCAAGAATCTGAGTCTTGTGTGAGAAAATTAACAAAGAGCAAATTGTTCAAATTGCAAAGACTCAAAATATTTGTGAACAATTTACGAGAAACTAATATAAATCTTTATAATAAATAATAATTGCAACTTGGATTTGTGTCACTTTTTATGACTTGGACTCGCCGGAGGCATATTATTAACTTAAATGGTATTGTTTTATTAATTATATATTAATTGCTTATTCTTAAATATAAGAAAATAAAAGTATACTTCACTCTAATGAAACAAAAGTTGGATAAAGAGTCTAAGAGAATCAATCGATTTAATTTTATTGATTCTCTCATTTACATTCACAAGGCGTATCAATTGAATAAATCATTTCCTTTGTACAATTTTGTTTTATTGCATCATTATAATTTTACAACTTCAAAGAATGAGTACATAGGGATCTTTTGAGGAGTAATAAATGTTTAAGTGGAGAGGAGGTGCTCCAGGGGTTCATCTATAATTTTTATTAAAAGTATATGGAGAAAAACATACGGAGATCTGAATACCATATACTTATTATGCATTGTCTCACTCAATCTAACATGAAAAGTTATTGAAAAAAATAATTTCATATAGCAAAATAGAAATAAATACAACAAATTGCGTGTTGTATGAAAGGATCCGACTTTTGTGGAGTGTGAAGAGAAGATGGGAGCGAGACTTGTGGTACTATTGATTAAAAAGTACAACAGCTTCCTAATAATAGACAAAGGAGTTCGAAGGAGAAAAACTTTGCTAAGTGGAAAAGAATCTTCTAAATTCAAAAAATAGTATTGATTCTGGAAAAACATTGTAAATTATATTTTTTTAAATATTGTATTATGCATTTCTATATACATATATGTACAACAAAAGTAAGTGAGAATAATTTAATTCTTCCTTCAGAGGGAGGAAATATTTTTCCTCTTCCAATATCTTAAAAAGAACAAACATATGTAACTTCAAAAAAGAACATTGTACCAACTGATTTTTCTTTTCTAATCATAAAAATACATATGACACTTAAATTATTCAATCATCATTATAATATGAACTTGTCATTTTTGTCGAAGAGACTAAACCTGTTTGTAGAAGAATATAAAAAGGTGTACTCATTTGAAATTATTCACGGACAGTAGTATTATATGGAGGGAACATTGTCCTCCAAATTCTTCTTGTGGCTACATACTTGGGCGGAGTTTGAAATTTGTAATAGGGGGCCTAATTTTATATATGATATACATAGATATCAACATACTAGGTATATTAATATTTCATAAACCTTGTGGATCAGATCCCCCTCCTAGTAAACTCTGTCAATTACTAAATATATTCCAAGTCTATCCTAATTCTCGGGAAGTTATGTATAATAAAATTAGTAAGTCTCTAATTTTGTCTACATCTGTGGTTGGGGAAGGGAGTAACTCTAGGACTCTCAACATTGTGATTTATAAAAATTCAAACTAAGGATCCATATCTTAGGGATTTTTTTTTTGTTGGAAAGACACAACTGATCTTGTAGTTTTTTGTTTTCAATCAGCCATTTTCTAGATATTAATGGCTCATACAATCCCAGCATATGAAGGAATTTCCCATTCCTCTGGAGCAAGCCGAGTAGAGACTAAAAAATTGAGAAATTGATAGCTCTGCACCTCTAAGCAATAAAGTTTTCCAGGTTGGGATATCTAACATTGACTCAGAAGAACATATTTTGATTTCCAAAGAAGATAACATGTGGCCCTGATCTGTGTTGGTCTTAATATTTTCAAATTAATAAATTTTAATAATTAAATATCAGAGGGCATGCATGCTCCCCAATTTTTTAAATTTACAAGAAATTTGAAATTAGCTTATAATATTAGTTTATCAATAATAAAAATGTTTCTTTGTCCAGAAGTTCCTTTCTAGTTTATTAATTGTACAATTCTAGCCATTTTATAGGGATTTTCACTATCTATAATTGATTATTAATTTGATTTTACTCAAATATCCTTTTGACATCAAGCGCTACTCAATACTGTTGTTGAGTTGTTATTATTTTTTAAAGCCATTTAAAGTCGGAAGTTTCCTTGAGATTTTTTTATTTCGCCATTGTATTATATATAATAAATACATACATCAACAATACAGTATATAGGTATGTCCATGCCGTCTACAAGGCGTAGCCTAGAGTTACTTATAATGCAATTTGTAACTTCAGTGAAAAGGGTCTATGACTTTTTGTAATTTTTTTCCAAAGAAATATTTTTAAATCTTGTTTCAAAAACTTGACATTTTATAAAATTATAATTAATACAAAAAAAGTCCCCAGACAAGCTGAAAAAAGTAAAAAGAGGACACCCTTGGGTTAGTTATGGAATACGCGCACTCCTCCAAACAAATGTTCGTTGTGATATTCCAAGGTACTCTATTGGGCCATGATTGCATGCTATAAGGCTTAAAGTAGGGGGTAAAATCAAATTCATCTTTAGCCCTAAATTTATAATGCAAGGGCACGTTCTATGCACTCAAGAAAAAATATTTTGTTACCGATTTGAAGGTGTGGCATACATATATAGAAGCTTCTAACCTCCTGCTTGGTGTTTTGCCACGTAAAAAAGATATTGCGGAATATTCCATGTATCTTCTTTGGCCTAAAAGGCCTGGTAAAGTCCAGAGAACCAGATCAAAGACTTCGAAAACCCATTATTCGGCTTTGAAAGACCAATGGTTATTATGCAATATTTATACTATTGGAGAACAATATATACGTTATAAAATTAAAGTCCTTTAATTTCATTTCCTCTGCAATACGAATCGCCCTCAATCTAAGCGAAGTGAGAAATGGAAAAATGATATCAAGGCTTACAATAAGAGTATGGAAAGAAATGTTTGATGTATTTTGCGAAAATAGACTTGCTAGAAAGTGCTTACGGAATCAAAATGGGGGACGAGGGATCTATGTCATTTTGCATTCCATGCGTAATGACTGTAAGAGCTAATGTGAAAAGGAGGTTGATAGAAAGTGGGAGCGAACTAAGACTACGAGGATGCCACATATACCATTGCTGAATCAACTGATAATGTTTCTAAAAAGGTTGAAACTACTAATGATTTGTTCCTTCCTAATATCCAATCAAAAAGTAAATCAATTATTTCTATAAACGGTGATCCCCTATCACTGTTTTTATGTACCACAGTACTATCGTGATGTGCGTATATCTACTCGTTAGATAAAGCCTTAATTTTATAGTTGTGCCGACAAAATCATGAGTGTATACCACTGCTCTCAAAACCGGTGGTATACACCAAGTATAAGTATAGTATGGTAAGTAGGGAGAATGAGATAATTTTTATTATCTGTATTAATGCAAAGTCTTGGTTTTAATTGGGGTGGGTGAGTGGAAGAATGTACATGTAAGGGCATACACTGCCCAGGGGCAAGTACGGTCAAAAAATATTTGAAAATTCTATTAAAAACATGCTTTTTATTGCTTTCTACGACCCCGAAAGGGTATTTCCTCGTCATGCATACCTTCCAACCTTTAAAATTTGCACTGAATTTAGTGTCACCCGTAGGTGGAAGGCCCAACTTACGGAATAGGGGCGAACCGGCACCGTTTTAACCTTGTACGCACAATGCGGTCAATTACATCATATCTAGGAATGTAAATAATATGCAAATGGGGTGTGTAAAATAAAAAGAAAGAGAAAATCATCAACCTGGTAACTCTGACAATTTGATGAATGTTGAGAGGGAAACAGCTAGAGCTGTCGTGACGTTTGACTGAGCTACAACCTGCTATTCTCCTTTATATATACAAATGAAGACATCAATAATAAATAATAACATTATTTATGAAAATTAACTGAAATTAAATTGCTATTCTCCATTATATACACAACAATAAATAATAACATAGATGAGAGGAAGAAAATTAACTGAAATTTATGTTAGGAAATTATATATTTTTAACTAATAATAATTATACGAGGACTTGAGCCCTTTTTGTTTACATTTTATTTACTTTATTAACCTTAATGCATGTATTCCTTTTTGCGAGATCTTTACTAGTATCAGGTAGATGTTTTACCCTCAGTAATAAAGGAAAAATGATAACAGCTTTGCAAAACCAAAAGTACTGTTCGAATAGCCAACTCCACAAAATCTCGCACGCAGCATTTTGCATACTATTTACATTCCTGATCATAATATTCTTACATGGGTAGATCAGGCAAAAACACAGAAGAATTCGCTCAAGTTTTATTTTATATAAAACAAACCCTAGGGAATTTAGTTTTGTTTAAGTTAAAAGGAATTTTGATTGAATTGTTTTCAAATGGTATTATATACTTTTTTCCAGATCAACAAAAAAATACAGTCATAAAAAGGATTATAATGGGCGGGAGAAAGTTAACTTCAACGGGAGGGTGGGAGACCTCATCCAAAACCAGGAGTCTCCCGGTCATATCGGGATAGTTGGAACATCCTCTTAATAACTATGTATTTTAGTTGATATTATATTTTTTATGTATAAATTTAGATAAAATATCTTTGAAATTAATAACATACATGGTCTAATGCGACCTTGTCCTTGTTGCTTTTACAAAATATGTCAGTGATTCATTCTATGGCGCCAAGTTATTTCTACGTATTTTGTATTTATATATATTACTAAACGACTTTGAAATTTGATTCGTTTTTTTTTATTTTTTATGCACGGACTAGGATCCCTCTCAATGATATTAAATGCGTATATATCTAATAATATTACTGCAGCATATATGTATATAATACAAGGAGTTACATAACTAAACATAATCATTAATATACCATTACTATTAATTTAGCTCCAATATGTCAACACGCCGCTCCATGTCACGTGATTTATTTTTATAGGAAATAAACATTGTCCTTACAAAATGGAAGGAAGGAAATAATGAAACGAGTGTCATCTTGCGGCAATAGTTTAGAAATTCATGTCATCATGCATGAGTTTTGTATACTATTAAGTATACTAGTACCACCATAGAATATGTACAGTCAATACTATAGTGTTATGTCAGTATAAGCCCTACATAGCTGTTGTTTCATTTAGGAGGAGGACTCCGGAAGACAGTCTTACAGCATTAGTATTTCTCTCTCTATTTATTTAGAAGTAAATATTATATTATCATGTTTGTATAAGCTGCTAGATCTAGGATTTGAAGGACAATAATAATAACAACAACAATAAAAACAATGGCAACGACCCATTTGATCTTGTTTCTCTTTCAAACAGTCGAAATGTTAGAGCGTAATTTGCGAGTGAACACGTCACTTGCTAACTCATGTAGATTGCCGAGTGTTTCTTCCCAATCATGACATGTGTCCTTATATACATATACATATATATACTACTTAATAAAACAGCCCTTTTGTTATGATTTTTAGTAATACAATCAGAGTATAACTCGAATTTCATGTCTGCCGCAAACTGGGAAGGCGAGGGAAACTATGTGTATATGAAAAATGCAAAATACTACATCTAAGAAAAAAGACACGTGTATTCCTTAGGATTTGAAAAGGGGAGCCCTCATGGGAAATGAGAAACAAGAAGCATTTCATCGATTTTGGTTTCCCGAAGGCGTGCTCCTTAATTTATTTTTTTCAGGCTATCCAGATACATGAGTAAAATCAAATTATGGAAACTTTATATAAAAGACGAGAAAAGGGAATATATTGGGGTACATCGAGTAATGTTTTGAAGTACTAAATATTTTGAGTGTGAATCTGAGCTCTCAAGGGGTAAAAGTGTGGATGTAAAGGAGTTGAGGGAGAAGGTTTGGAGTTGGTAGAACTGAGTATTTCATGATGGCAAGTGTGATGTGAAATAATAATAATAAAAACAAAGTTGCTTCAAATGTAAGCGAGTTTATCGGCGGAGAAGCTGAAGGAGGAGAAGAAGAAGAAGGAGGAGGGAGGACAGCGTGGTCAAAGTGTGTGTATGTGTAGCAGTGAGGGAGAGAGAGAAGGAGAGAGGGAGAGAGAGAGAGAGAGAGAGAAAGAAGAGAAAAGAGGGGAAAGAAAAGGAAAAAAAGTGTGGAAGAATAACAACACTTATTAAATTGGTGTATTATAATTAGGGAAGAATCTCTGATCCTAATTGTCCTCATCTTGGGTTGGTTTTCATCTAGGGATGGAATAAGAAAAAATCGTGTTCAATCCCCAGAAGTTGCTACTTTTTTTCGCCAGAATTGTCAATTCCGTGATGTCCACAGTTTCATACGCTAAGATCGTCAAGAAGACGACCTCAGGAGGTGAAGAAGAGGAAGAGGAGATCGTCCAGAGTGTTCCAGTGGTGATTTCGTCTTCGACCAAGGAGACCCCAACGCCAGCCCCAGCTCCTCTGCCCAAAAAGAAAGCCAATCCAGTGCCCCCCAAAGCTAAAGCCCCAGTTCGGGAAGATTCCACGGAGGAAGAGCCCGAGGTTGTGGAGATCAAGTATGTGGAAGCACCTCTTCCAAAGACAAATCCATGGAAAAAGCCTGGGACAGCCCCATCCAACAAGGAAACAGGTAAAGGACCCCCGTTGAATTACCCGGCATCCCGCTCCAATCTCACTTCTTCTTCTCATTCCAGATAAGAAAGCCTCGAAACCCGAAGAGGAGCCGCCCAAGGAAAAGGAGCCTGTTCTCCCTGAAATAAGAAAAAGGGCCCCTTCAAAAGATGTAAGACGTGTGTTCGTTCGTTTTTTCGTCTTTTCTCTCTCTTTCTCTCTTAAGTCTATGCCTGTCTAGCATCAGCATTTGCTCTCTTGGGAAGGAAGGCGTTGCTTGAATGATGCATCTTTCACGACGACTTCCCCCATGCTTCATTCTATCAAACATGGTCAAGGAATGTTCACACTAATCAAGTGATCTCTTTTTGCATTACAGGAGGAAAAGAAGATGGACCCTGAAGTATGGCCCACTCTGGGTGAAAAAACGACTTCCAAGAAATCAGGGGGATCTGAGACAAGCTCCATTAATAATGATGAACCCATCAAAAATGATTCGGATCACACAAAAGAAAATCGTCGAAATAATACGGATGTGACCAAAAAGAAGAAAAATAGGAAAGATAAGAAGGAAAAGTGGGTGCCTGTCAATATTCCCATCACAACGGAGCGGGGAGGTCGTACTTCCAAACGTTCTTTAAGATCCGAAACGAGCAAAAACTGGAGAGAAGATACTAAATCTCGACGTGGCTTCAAGTCCAGAAGAAATGTTTTGGGCTCCCGAGGGGGTTCCTCCCGAAGAGGAGGTTTCTTTCCTCAACGCTCTTCTAATTTCAGAGATGATTATCGCAAAATGAATGGTAAAAGAAACGGAGATGAATTCTTTGCATTTTACGGAGAAGGACTGCCAGCCTATGGTGATCCTAATAAGGATCCTTACTTTGTCACTCCTGTCCTTGGCACAACCTACTTCTATGATAATCAAATGCTCGAAGAACGACAACCTGCAGACGTTATACCCTTTGTGAAATCCCAAATGTATGTCTTCTTTATCTATCTATACATATGTATGTATTTGATTGGACCTATTTCTATACCATCATTTATCTTTTAGTGAGTACTACTTCAGTGAAACGAATTTACTTAAGGACTTTTTCCTACGGCGAAAAATGGATCCAGAAGGCTTCATTCCAATTTCCTTCGTTTCTTCATTCCCTAGAATGCGGGCTCTCACTCAAGATGTGAAGATCATTCTTCAATCTGTTAAGGAATCCAGCATCGTGGAAGTGAAGGATGAATTAAAGGTTGGAATATCCATTCATTTTTTTATCATTTTTGAAAGGAATAACTTCTTTGAATTTACTTCTTTCTCGTTGCCATCATTTATTTATTTTTTATTTGTTTAACACGGCGGCGGGCCTTAATTATTAAATATCTTGCTGTCATGTATATATATGTATACTGCATACATTTTATATAGGCGCGTCCTTTATTTGCACATATTTAGTTCCAACGTATCAACATAACTTACTTTGTACTTATTTATCTATCTATCTATATGCTTCTGCAATATTTATGAACAATTCTTTTTGCTTAATTTCCTTGTCCATCAAGTGATAAATGTGTTGTAGATTTGATGATTCACTTTATCATGTCATACATTATAGAGATGATACATTTTTTCAAAAAGTTGTGTATGGATCTAGCTTTTTTCTTCTTTTTTTTTTTTGTATGATCAGTTATTATTGTCATATCTCTAATTATTTTAGTTACGTGCCAAAGTCGATCCTACCAAATGGCCTATTGCTGCTGATCAGCCGGACCCCCCTCTCGTTATTAGCGAAAAGTTGAATCCTAATGTTCCAGAATTTATTCCTACCTATGGCATGACAGAAGGTATAATCAATTCTGAAAATGTTCCTTATCATGATGATGATGAAGAAGGCACTGATGGGGACGATGAGGCCGAGGAGTTGGTTGGGAAAAAAATGCATGGTATTTTGAAGTCGCCTATTTCAGACAAATGGGTGGAAGTGAAAAAACGGGATCGAAAATCCTTACCCAAGGATAATGTAACAGATTTTGATGACTCGAGGGAAGAACTCGAGTTTAATTTTGATGAAGATTTGGACATCCCCACTGGAAGACAAAATAAATTTTCATCCGTGTAAGATATTATTAATCCCTTTCGTGTTCAATGACTTATTTTTATAATCAATTAATCCCTAATTTGTTTCATCTAGTAATGATAGTGATACAGACTTGGACGAATTGAGTGATGGGGAGATAAACAAGCTTGTTATTGTTACTCAAACACCTGTGCGTCCTAAAAAGCATGATGGTTTTGATCGATCATCTGAGCCCATTTCCAGAGTTAAAATGTCCCAGGTATTTTCCCTCCTTTTTTTCAATATTATTATCATAATGTTTTATATTTTTAAAGGATCTTGCAAAAGTAATTAATGACGGATTATTCTATTATGAAAGTGATTTGTGGGATGAAAGAGATGTGGATACTTGGGTAAGTGAGATATTTCATGAGATGTGTATGTTAATTTAAATATTTATTAATACTACTTTCAGATTGAGAGTAATGATCAAGAAAAGAATTTAAATGTAATAAGCCAGGAAGATTTTGATAAAATCCGAAATGCGTTGCCCACTTATTCATCTTCCAATGCCTCCTTAAACAACTTGCCTCCGCCTCCACCACCTTCCTATAATGATGGACCCATGACACGTGGAAGCTTGCACCGATCACGACACGGCCTTAAGCAACCAAGATTTTATCCTGTCACCAAGGATTCTCCTAAGAAAGCTCCAGATGTTCCCAGAAAAAGAAAGACGCGACATTCAAGTAATCCTCCTATTGAAATGCACGTCGGTTGGATCCTTGACTCAAAGGAGCATCGTGAGAGAAGGGAGTCCTTCTCTGAGTCAACCACTGGAAGTCTTGGAAGCAGTTTTGGAAGTACACCACAATCATTACCAACATTCCAACATCCTTCCCATTCACTTTTAAAAGAAAATGGATTCACCCAACTTCAATACTCCAAATATCATTCGCGTTGTCTGAAAGGTAAGCTTCTTGTTTCTTTTTGTGCATTGTTAATTTTAGGGAGTTAAGCTAGCTGTAGGGTTTCATCAATTTCGAATTTTGATTTTTTATTATTATTATACTAAATGTATTCGGAGGATGGAAGTTTTAGTTATTTATTTTTTAATTTAGAGCGAAAGAAACTTGGTATCGGTCACTCCCAAGAAATGAATACCCTTTTTAGATTTTGGTCATTCTTTTTAAGAGAAAATTTCAACAAAAAAATGTACGAAGAGTTTAAGGAACTTGCATGGGAAGACGCAACTGCTGGCTACAGGTACTATTCAGAGGATTGTTTTCTCTCTGTTTTCATTAAAATAATAACCTTATATTCTTATAATTTCAGATATGGATTAGAGTGTTTATTTCGGTATTTTAGTTATGGACTTGAGAGGAAATTTCGCCCTGAATTGTATAAGGATTTCCAATCTGAAACTATTAAAGATTGTAAAGCTGGTAAGTTAAAGGCAAGATTATGCTTTCATTGTCGTAATACTTTATTTTTTTTAAAGGACAACTCTATGGGTTAGAAAAGTTTTGGGCTTTTATGAAGTACTACAAACACGCAGATGAATTAGACGTCCAACCGAGTTTAAAGGAAAAGTTAAAAAATTTCAAACGTATAGAAGATTTCCAAATGCTGTACACGGTATGCCAATTGAGCTATGTAATTGATTGCTAATTACATTACTAATTGCTTATTCACAAAAATATATTCCAGGATTCTGAGACAGGAAGACGATCACGCAATCCCTCGACATCACAGCAACGATCTCGTACACCTTCTGAAGGTGAAACGTGGACAGTAAGATCATCGACTTCATCAAAAAATTTGTCCTCAACAGGAGTAGGAGGTACATCATCAAACAGCAATGCAACAACTATAACATCTTTGAATATGGCCTCGAGTCGGAGTAAAAGTGGCTCCTCTTCCAGGCCTATGGCTATCAACAAAAAATAAGTCGTTAATTCATTCTACTACTATCTATGTACTTCCCTTCTCTTCGCAACATCATATATATGTATATATTTATATATATATATAACTATAAACTCAATTTGTGAAGAAAGGGAATCAAAGTTCGCAGTTGATGCTGAATATCAAAGAACCAAGAATATGGCACCACTAGTCATAAGCCAAGGTTTTTTACCAACTGCTTCCAGTGTAGGAGTTGATTATTATTTTTCTTTTCTTGAACCATTATTCATCATCACAACATTCAGCCTTTTCACATACATATATATACACACTATTTAAGATATCTTGGTTTTTATACCACTTATTTTTTTTTAAGGGTTGAATTAAAAAGTGCGGTTTTTTTTTTATTATCTGGTTTTGATCTCCTTTTTTTATGCAGACACTTTCCCCTTTATTTTTTGCTCAGTTCTCTGCGTTAAACAGATTTAGAGGATGAATATTAAATATATTAATATCCCTTTAAAAAATAGCTTGGAACAACTTGCATTTTTTGCAATTCTGTATTTATTGTAGGAGAGCCCTTGCAACTATAAATTGAGACCAAACGACGATATTTTTTTTTTTAGGGGAGGGGAATTTTTTTCATTTGAAAAACTTCTATCTATCGACTGTAATTTTTTTTTGTATTTTTTTCCGTACTACAACAAATTAAGACAAGAAAATGGTTATTGACAACCACTTCATGAAATTGTAACATTATTAAATTCATATTACTATTGAATTAAAAATAGGCATGGCATTTTCTATATTTTTTTTCTTCCTTTTTTTAATGCATAAAGCACACATTATTTCATACGATATTTAGATAATTGTGATATAAAGAAGCAACCACATCACTCGTAGTTAATCATGGCTTTTTTTCGCGGGTGGGATAACATAGCTAAGCTCAGCAGCAGCTTACTCTTTATAATTGCATATATATAACCCAATATATAATATAAATAATAACTAGATATTACTCGTCAAAATTGGGCTTTGAACAAAACCAGATAACTGAAAGTGCCTTGTTTCATTTTTTTAAAATTAATTAGCTAATTATTATTATTACTATTATTATAATTATTACTATATTTCATATTAAAGAATACGTTGCGTGTGCTGTGTTTTGTGTGTATGTATAATTAATTATCTGTCATTATTATTACTATTTTCATTATTATTCTCTTTGTCCTTTTTTTGTCTCAGTTATTGGCTGATTCCCGAAATTAATTACTATATATTTAAACTACATTTAAAGCGAGTGACCTTTGTAATGAAAGAAAGAAACTAACAATCTGAGAGAGGATTTTTGAGTGTTGTAAAATTAAGGATATACATAAATGGGAGAGGGGAGGAGAGATAAACTTTTTTTTTTTCTCTTGTAACTTTTTATACCTAATTTTGATTTGTTTTCGACACGCAGAAGAGTTTGATTCTATTAATCTTTAAGGAAATAAGTTGTTGATTTACATGTATGTAGAGACGCATATTTACGCTGTTCTTGTAGCTTAGTATGTTAGCAGGAGAAGATTCATTCCATTCCCTTCAACTTCTTAAATGACGGGGGACATTCCTTTGTAGAGGAACGTCTTGTTTTCTCTTTATATCTGTGTATCTAATGATACGCGATGACTTAATTGTTGAAATAGAGACCCATATTCGAGGAATGTTTCATATATGTATAATGCTAATATCCATACTAAATAATTTATTTTTTTGCTCTTTCTCTCTCTCTCTTAACTAACTCACACGGCATGCGCTGTATCAAAACTTCTTAATGAAGAGACAAACTAACTTTTCTTGTCCTTCTCTATATAATATACATATATAAAAGATGCGACGACAAACGACTCAAACCATCCTCCTCTAAGGCTCAACCATGATGTTCTTACTTATTAATTAGTAACCCATTTGTGACTACTGCCAATAAATATGTAATTCTTTTGCAAATAGTTATCCTCTTTTTTATAAAATAAATGTATCATCATCGTCGTCTCCCCTTTATCTCTCTCTCTCTCTTTATATATGTTAATGGATCCTTTCACGTTATTCCACCACTGATAATTTTTTTTTTTTTTTTGAGTGTTGTCTACTACTGTATAAAAACTGCTACTATACGCTATATATATTTATATATATAACTACAATTATTATCTTTTTTTTCTTCTTCTAAAGTTACAAGCCCAGATGATTGTCTCTAATTCGATGGACATAATTACTTATAAGTAAATATTTTACCTATATATTATTATAAAAATTAGGAAAAAAAAATGGATGATATATATATAAAAAATACATAATTTATTTGTACAATTTCCTCACTATGAAGTAATATATAATTCGAAATAAAATGATTAATTCATATTGTATAGATAAGTGTTTAGATTGATTATTTTTAAGCACATGTTTAATCAACGCCACACCACCTATAAAAAAGGCTCAAGATTTGGTGGTGTTGTCGCTGTTATAGCTTTAATTGAACACGGCTGAACATCACTAACATTTACTATGTATTTTATGTTAGCTGTCACTTTTTCTACTCTAGTGTTCTGGTTAAGCTCAAATTTAGCTGCGAACATTTTACCACTCATCAATGAATAATTTCCAATTGTAGAAGTAAATTACTCTTTGATGAGTAGATAAAAAATCCAAGCTTAGCGAGGGATAAATTAGAGCTTAACCTATCAATATTTTCGAAGCACTAGTACCAGTATCTGATTATTTACAACTGCTATGTCCTCAGAAAATGTCCACTGGTCACACGATTGAAAAATATTGAGGTTACTTAATGTGTCGGGCATGTGTAGAAATTGGTAACCCATCGTGCTCGAGTGCAAAACACTCCAAGTCCATAGCTAAAATAGTTGACTCTAATTAAGAGTATTATAAATATCGATAGCTAACAACAAAGATACTATGTAAATGTTTATAGGTGAGTCCGTTACTTATAAGGTTAGCTTGAAAGAAATACAGTCAATAATGGATCTGAATACTCTCACTTGTGGAATGTCAATACAAAAATAATATTTTTTCGCTAAATTATATGTTATTCAAATTTATTCAAGTTTAGAATAGGGTATCTTATTTACTCTTTTTGTATCTTGTGTTGGTGTAGATTTGAATAGATCCATGAAACGTCCTGGATTTTTAAAAAAAATCCCAATAATAAACCCAAATAATTATTATTCATAGTTAATTTTACCTACCCGTGTTAACGGTCTATAATCCTGAGTTAGAGAATGGTGATAGAATGATCAAAAATGTTAATATCCACAGATCTATGGACTTCAATTAATCCATATTAATTTATTTTGCTCCGATGTGCCCCTTCAGAATCATCAATCATAATTTATATTATGTTCCTTAATATATTGTGATCGTTTAAATTCGATTTTCAGGGCTTCCCATGGAATTAGTCAATTCCTATTAATAAGACTTTCAATATTGACCAAATATGCTCAATTGGATTTAGCATAGGGCTGTAAGGCCCAAGTCTTAAAATTTTGTGAATTGACAACTCATCTTCATTCAAAACATCTTTAACCCTGGAGTGGGCCGTAAAAAAATATTTCTTTATTATTTATTGTAAATTGAACCTGCTTATTCCCATATTGTACTTGATAGGGTATAGAGTCAATTTTGAGATAAATCATCCTTGCATGTATTGAGAGATCACATTATTTTCTTCAGTACACGCATCCATTAGTTACATTCAAAATATAAAGAGCTAGAGTGGTAAAGGCAGAGCACGTGGACACCATCTTGCTTCTCTTTTTCTTCTTCTCCTTTATTTTGCTTTGTTTTGACAATTTTATTTCGTCTTTTTATTTTTATGTTTCTTTCAGCTTCATCATAAACTATAGCAAAGAGTTTATACAAAAAGAAATCCATATATTTATTTATAACCTTTCAACTTTTAAAAAAGTGAAAAAATTCTCTTAGGAGTCATCAATGACTTCTTCTTCTTCTCCTTCATCGACAAAAACAAATAAATATTTTGTTTTTCTGGAATGCACACGCAAGTTAGTTATTGAAATAATTGGAAGTTGTAATGATTACTTCTAATTATCCTGGTTTGGAAGATATTTGATACTTTTTTCTTTTCTTTTTTTTTGCTTATTACTTAGTATGAACACAAGTTACACACTAATTAATATATTTATTAAAAACTCCGAGCTGACAAAATAGCAAATAGGTTGCGTGAAGTTGTATTGATGTTCCGCACCTTAAATTTTAAATATAGTCCAAGATTATGTAGATGAATTATCATATCCCTCGACAAAGCAACGGATCCATTCAGAAATAGTTTAAGAACAATGCGTATTATTATCTTCAAACTTAAATAATTCTCAAAATTATTTATTGTTGGTCAGCCGATTCTTCCCATTTGTGGAATTATTCCTTATTTAATAACAAAATGTCACTCGATCATTAAAGAATTGAGTGATTTTTGGTACATAGGCGCATAATATTAAGAAAATAACCAAATGTTTTGTCGTAAACATCAATCATTCAGAAGATATGAGCATATGATTCAAGCCTTTCTTCAGCCCAAATTTCTAAACATCGTAATGCACTCCTATTGATAATCGTTGCCATTTCCGATCTGATTTTTCAACCTTTGGAGATGGAAACTCAAAAATTTGTACCCGATCATTTTATAGGCTCATACATCCAAAAATCAAGTCAAAAATGAAAAATATATTATTTTCATTTTAAAGAAATGATTTTAAAAAATCATATTTTAATTTTTTTGGTTTGAGTATGCAGTCACTAGTCACTTTGGCTATAAAAAAATTTGCCAAACTCTTACAACATTAAAACAAACTAATTTCTATATATAATATTAAGAAAAGGGCTATTTTCTTCTAACGATTTATACAATTTTATATTTTTCTTTCGTTATTTCATAATGTTTTTTATTTTATAACTTTTTTTAAGTTGAACTAATTATAATCTTTACAATGTATTTTGACCAAGCATCTCAAAAAAGAAGGTAAATTAAGAAGAAAAAATAAATGTACTGCGTAGAACACGCATTCCTTTCTTCCTATTTAAAATAATAAATTCAGCATTAATAATAAAAAAGGAAGAAAATAATTCAAATTATAAAATCGACAGCTAATAGTTAAAATGTGCCCAAGAAAAGTAACTGATGTGCTCTCAAAATTTAATTTCAGAAAATTAGATCTTGAAATTTTCCCTCCCTTATACAAGAAACAAATCACAGAACCTCTTCATTACGAAAAATATAATGACTGTTGACGTTTTAAGATCATAAATATTCAGAGATCTTAGAAATAAATTGTTAATTAGAAGTAGGGTAAAGAGACACTACAAAGTTCCTTATTGCATAGAAAAGCAACTTCACAGTTTCATCATCTCTAACCCGTACATTATATAATTACTTGGAAGGATTTCTTGAAGTAATTCTCTTACAATATCTCTTGTAATATTCATTATAGATACTTGACCTCTTCAACAACTTTTCATCAAGTTTCTGTTTTGTTCTACTTTGTTAATGTCTTCATAATATAGGACTATTAGAACTAAGGCCTATTCTCAAAGCAATTTTTGCAATGCTCACTACTTTACTCAAAAAGTTTACTTCATATGACTTTGACAAGAGTATTTTTTTTTAAAAAAAAAGTTAAGATTTTAGAAATAAGAGGCCTTTATAATTTAAATTGAAGTTTTTTATTTCATCAACTAAGGATTACAAACTTCCGATTAGATTAATACTTAAAATAAACAAAAAATAAAAAATAGAATAGATTCATATTCTCCATGATGAATGTCATCCCAACATTTGTTAGAAAATGATTTTTCCTCCATCCTTTTTGACACGTTTAAATCTTTTCCTATGCGAGTTTTATGTTAGTTTAGTGTAATTTTAAGTAAGTTGAGTAACCGTTCACCCTTATCCAGACATGTATGAACTCCTTCTTTATCTTGCGTCCGGGTAGTTTTTATAAATTCACGAAATGCCTGAGTTCTTGAATAAAATCTGAAATATTCTATCTTTAAAAAACAAATGCAAAAAAAGAATTAAAATTGTATTTATTTCCCTTAATACCGATCGGGCCATGCATTCTGTTTTTTTTTTTGTTTTTTATCTTTGAAATCAAAATAGAGTCATCCTATTTTAGGGAATATGGAAACAATCATTTTATAATTTTCCCTAATGTAGTTTTGGTATGAAAATTACATTGTTAGGTGAGCTAAGAGCATACAAAATGATGAAAAAACTCTGCTCAAGTGGATCCAATCTGATATAAAGTCAATAAGGATTTTTTAAAACCCATTTTGATTATTTCTATAATAGAAAGTTTATTATGAGCACAAAATTCTATTTTATGCACTCTTTTAAACATTTTGACTTGCGGACCCTCCTTATGGGGACTCCCCCCCCCCCCCCCCCTCCACATTTTGAGAAGCCGTACTCTATAGAAAGCTTTGAGTATATTAGATACACAAACTTAGGAATGTGATAAGAGATATGTATACAATTTTATATTGTATTAAATCGATTTGTTTGTTAGGTAAAAGGAATTCCAATTGGTATCAAATCAGACACTCCTACCAAAGCAGGGATCATTTTAAATAATACATATTTATTATCATGGGCACGGTTGAGAGTGGGAATATTTCTGTAACCTATATACATATGCCTTGTCCTTGAGTACAGCCCAGTTTCAATGTTCTATATGTGCCCCTGTTTGTAATTCATATTGAATTATTTATAGAACGTATACGCATTAAAAGATAAACATGACTCCTTGACGAACTGTAATGTATTTGTAAACAATATACATATGTAGCATCAACACAAAAACAATCTTGAACAAAAAAAATAAAAAATGAGAAATTCCAAATTATAAACGTCCCATTATTTTGTCAAAGGTACATTATTTCGGTCAATTATGGACTTTAATTGACCAAATTTATGGGATGGATTGAGGTATTTAGAAATCATCAAGAGCCATCATTTGATCACCTTTTTTTTATATTAAATATGACTGGGCAATCTTTAAACTTCCGACACTTCCAAAGGATGGATCAGATTCATTTATTCAATTCAACTAGACTCATTTTGGAGACAAGTCATTTTTGTTTACTTTTATACTGATAGGCCACACCAAGATTCTTTTTCTTATCTTTAAGACCCAACGTACTACTCTTTTGTTCCTTGAACATTGTTTTAAAGTACACTGCATTTCGTAAATATGTATATACATACTTGAAGAAAGATCTTGGAGGAGCTTTTAAGGAAAGATGCGCACTAATAATAACAACAACAACAACAATAAGAATAAAAAAGTAAAAGATGGCGGGAAATCCATTCGGTCTTTCTATTTTACCGACGGTATAGAAAGAGAGAGAGAGAGGCGTCGTCGTCAACCCCGCGTTTTTCCCGCAACCGTTTTGCTCCTTTCCTTCAAGGAGAAGTCTATTATATAGATTTGAGTACATACATCAGTAAAAAATAATGACTATATCATCATAATAACTAAGTAACAGGATCAAGAAATATTATAAGGTACTTTTCTTGAGGAGTGGGGACGTGGTGGTGGTGGTGGTGATGGGCGGAGGAGGGGAGTGGGTTTGAGTTCAAATACAATGATAATAGTAATGACGCTGCTTCCATAATATACATATGTATATTGTATGTACACAGTAATAAGTGTGAGTCTTCTTCTCCTCAGACCCCATAATTACATATATTGACTTCTTAGTAAATTATCATTATACTAGTTATTTATTGTTTATTACTATCAGTATTCATTTCTTCGTCTTTGATCGAATCATTATTATTCAATTCATTCTTTCCAGAGTTTTTATTTGACAAAAAAATAATTGTTAGTATCATGAAAATTGAAAGAGACTTATTTAAGCACATAGATGGCGCTTTTCCTCTTCTTTTTTTTAAATCCACCTAACTACACCTCTACACCATAATAATGTGGACTCTCTCTCTCTCTCTAAATATCCATTCATTCCATCCCTCATTAGAGCACGGGATTCAAATTGTCACGCAAGGCTCCCTTCAATGACCTACAATTACGACATTGTCCCTTTTATTTATACTATTTCTCGAAGGTCATGAAATTAACAAATTTATAATTTTCTTTTTTTTCTATAATACTTATGTAAAGATATATTATCTCGGAGTGAGTTTTGACATTAATAGCTACTACCTCTGGACTCGTATTTAAAGGTTGATTACTAATTAATATAATGTGTACATATATTAAAAATTCGTTAAATAAAAAGGGGGGATGAACGTAAATGACTTCGAATCAAACTGTATTTTACCTTAAGATATATATTTATCTATATATGTACATAATATATAAACAGATATTTATTTATTTTAAAGAAGAAGAAAAAAGACATTTACTAAATTAACATAAAAAAATAAAAAATCTATGTAATCAAAACAGAAGGAATTGTTTATATAGATCTATGTACTTAAAAGTAAGTTAGTATTGAATGTAGCGTACACAACCCATTTATTGAACTACCTACATAAGTACTAATGACTCAATACGGGGTGTATAGAACATTTTATATATTTTTTCCCCCTTTTTATCTGTTACACCCGGGTTTTTTTTTTATTTTCCTTTTTTTCTTCTTTAAACAAAGTGTTTACATTTACGCGAAAAAGAAAACGATATTTTTTTATTATTATTCTTTGAGTTAAAAAAGCACACTTTAATACAAGAATCCTTTGATATCCTTAAAAGAAGAACAGATATTTTGTATATTTGAGAAAAAAATAAAATAAATAAATAGCTATGCAACACTTCCGCTCAACTTTTCAATAAATAATTATAGATATAATAATACAGCTACGTTATAACTAGTTACTTTCAAATAATAATCATCTGTTTGACGAAAAATATATATAGAGATATTTGTGGATTTGATAAGGATCAGAAAGACAAAAACCTTTTTAAGAAGAAAAGAGAGAAAGAGAAGAAAAAAAAAAGGGGGGGGGGGAAAGGAGAAGAGAAGGAAAAATATAGGGAGAACCAAAAAGCAAAAGAAAAGAAGAAAAAGCATCTGTTTTCTGATTCTAAATGTTTATTTACTTTTTTTTTGTTTCTAATTCTCAAAAAAAAAAAAAAAAAAAGAAGAAGAAATTGCTTAGTACTCCATAATACACATATACAGACTTTACTTTTCTTCCTCTAAAAAAAGTATTTTTTTTTTGCCCATAAAAAAAAGGCAGATGCAAGTTGTATACTCGTACTTACATATTATATACAAAACATTATTTCTCTTTCTTTGTGTGTACTTGATGAAACAATCATTAAATTAAATATTATTTGATATGTATTGTAAACAAATTTAAACACTATTATGTAAATCTTTTCTTCTTTTCTTTTTTCAAATTTACTCCTTCAATTGATTCTCATTGAGCAGTCCTCAACGGTCCAGGGATTGATTTAGTACTACCTCCATGTTAGATTCACAACTCGACCCCAAAAACGGTTCCGACACACTTTTTCCTAAACTAATGATGAGGTTCTTGAGATCGGTCTTGATCCCTCAAAGACTGGGTCTTCGTGTCTTGAGTAAAAAATTTCCTTTTTTCCCTCTCTTCGTTTCGTTTATGCTTCAGCCCGAATCGGGACTGGACTTTTTGGACCCGATCTAAACTCTACTGCATGGTTATTCAATTAGTAGCTTAGGAATAGCTTTGTAGGTGTTCAGTCAAAAGGACTTATTATTATTACACTATTTGTTTATATCCATTGATTCGTAAACCTAATGACTACTTATTTAGGAATTATAATATTCCTAAATATGGTCTACTAATACTTGTAAGTGTTTAGTAGCCCTGCTCTACTTCATGGGTCCCTCCCTCATCTAATAATGAATGTCCTTTTACTATTGCTTGCGATTGATCCTTCTTTCATCATTGACAACTCCTTAAAATGGAACAATGTGAATGGTTCCTTCTTTTTGCAAATGACTCTGAAAGAACAAAAAGATTCTAGATATATAATTAAAATCTCATTTAGTCAATGACAAAAAAGAGATTGTGGGAGGATTTCCCTGTAGAATTGTTTGTTTTTTGTGTTCGGTGGCTACCTTACACACTCAAAGGTGTGAAACCAAGATCATTTCCGGAGGACATGTACATACAACTACATATGCTGTAATGAAAACGTTAACCACTATGGATAAAGAGGTAGTCGTTAAATTCACAAATACAAATTAAATTTGTGAAATTGCGTGCATTTAAATGTATAAATAAACAATTTCAACTCCCGTTATTCTCTACTTCCTACGCCACTCACTAAATATAGAATGATTTATCAATGTTCATAAGAACAGCTGATCATCAACCAGGAGGGTCTCTGACATAAATATTCATAAAATCCCTTCCCTTCTCATTTTCTAGGAACCATACAACGTAAACGTTTAAAGGAATATTTGAAAATATCCATTTTTCAATACATTTCTAGGAGCAGAGTATTTAAAATAAAATCCTTTGGATATTTGCTGCTTTTCTTTCTGTGAAAACGAGGCATGTTCGTCAGACTTTCAACATAAATGGTTCAAACACAGAGAAATGTGAAATGACCGATCCATTAATTATGTCATTTATAAAATAATTTGTCATCAAATTATTTTTAAGACAATAAGACTCTTTGTAATATTTTGTTTACTACTTTCTATGGATATACCTAATCTGACGTTTCATTTTCTATGGCGACCACACGAGTCAGTTATTATAAGCATACAAATATATTATGTACATAGATTAATCATGAAAAGTCAACAAAGACTATATATGTATTTATACAATAAACATTTGCGGTTGTCTCTACACAATCCATATGTGAATGTGTCAATTTGACAAAGGCATACATTAAATTATCAAAGTGAGACTCACTTCTCGATGCAATCAATTTAAATGATATTCATATAAGTATGTACATATAAATACATAAGATCAGAGTGTGAAAATGAGGTTAGAAAAGTCTCAAATCTATATAAAATTGAGAGAGAGAGAGAATTGACATGGATTAATGAGGTTTACTAAGGCTTAATTACTCTCATGTTTGTTTTTCATGTGTGCTTCATTTTTTCAATAGAATATGGAAGCGTTGTTGTTGTTGTTGTCGTCATGGATTGAATTATTGAAGTGTAGAGAGAAGAAGCCGAATCATTTATGACCTTTATTGACCTTGAGAAAAAAGACTCCACATCATCAATAAGAACAAGGCGGCAGTGCTTGAGTAGATTAAAAAACTTGATAAGAGAGGATGATACAAACTGCATTGAGTCTCTTGAATAAAGAATATTAAATAATAGATAAAGGGAGTAATGTATTGATACTTGATGGGGACCCGAGTCCTCCTCAAGTCCCGTTCAAGTGCAACATTAATCTCGAATTCATTATTTCAAATTTTGATATTGATGAGACTTAAATGTCTCATTCAACGCCGAATTAAATTAGACTAACTAAAAATTGAGGCTTGAGACTCTCAAACATCCTTAATTTCAAATTATAATTGATGCACCATTTATACGAACTTTTTTAAAGATTAAATTTAAATATGGATGATGACTCAACCAGAATGAGACTTATATAAGTGCGACTCAAGTTCGAGACGTGAGTGACAAAGGCTTGTAATTTGACTCGGAACCAAAGGGAAACGACAGAACATTAGGGACTCAGTTTAAGTCTCCATGTTAAAAGGTTCAAACTCAAATTTAAATGATGTCTTGAATAAGACTCAATGCATGAGCTTCTCCATCAACGATGTGCACCCGGACTCGCGTGAGATTTTGAAGATGACTGAACCAAAGCTGAGCACTGATTCGTTCTCAAAACGTAGATCCGAACTCTACATTTAAGTGCCATTAAACTGTGTCTTGGATTCGAGGCGATCAAAGACTGGGTTTCGTACAAAATGACTCAGGTATGCGGTTCTTTAATATCTATATACTTATCTACAAATGCTCCTCCAATCTTCTTCCTCTTTCACAGTTCCATACTCAATATTTTTTCAATTATATGTATCAACAATTCCAACGCCCCAAAAATTATATTTCGATTATATATCATTATTATATGGCGCTGTTATTATTTTATAATGTGTCGAGGGGAAGGAAGATCGTTATCTTTTTGGTTTAGGAAGCTGTTATACATATATATGTATATATATATATATATATATATGTATATATATATATATATATATATATATATATATATATATATACTCTCATATAGTAGAGCTGTATATGTATCTAGGAGTAACTTTCTATAACTTAATTATTTTTGGGAAATGGAAACCAGAAGAAAAATAAATAATAAAAATAAAAATGATGAAATTATCCTAAATATCATTGGAATGATGAAACAATTATGTATTACTTTATCATACAGGGTAGCTCAGAATTGTGTAGTCGTACTGACTAACAAATGCACCTAGTCTGTACTCTACATAAGTATGCATATGTTGAAGGAGTTTAAATGCTTTTAATAAACTATGCAAAGGTGATATTCGTCCCGGGTTTCGTCAAAGTTTCAATCAAAATGACTTTATTTATATTTTTTTATTACGGCCCGAGTCACAACTCTCACAGATTGTTGCTTTATCCCATTCAGCAGGAGCCTTTAACGAGTTATTTGTAGACCCTAACGACAGAGTCGATCACCGTCTTCTTGGTTTATCCCAACATGGATAATTATTCAAGACCAATATGGTGTGGACTTGTTCCAGAAGTGCTCAAAATGGTGTCGACAAGATTCGACGAAATTAAAAATAAGTTTGACAGATTCAGGGCCATGGAGGAGACAAGGTGTGTACAAGACTGAGCCATTGTCTTCTTCATCTGAAAAAAGGGGTATGTTCAAGGGAGGAAGTCACATTTGTTTTTGAATGACAATTGGTTATGTTCCGAATGTTATGCTTATTATTTAAGGGGCTTTTATTTTCAAGTAGCCATGCGGTGTGTGTGTGTGTTAGTTAAACTACCAGTTTTGTGTTCGATCTCTAGATGAAACTTTCCGTTTCCACCACCAAAAAGATCAATTTCTGATGATTTGAATGCATAAAAAAAGTCAAGAAAATTAGTTCTGTGAATATAAGGAACTTTTCAAGAGCTTATAGTAGTGTATTTTAATTAAGGATCTTAAAGTGAAAAATGTTGCCATGGTATAACTCAGAGTGATTCGAACTAAAGAGCTATCATTGCCAGGTTGAATTTATGGCACGATCTTTTATGTTCTGCACTACCATGCACAACAAAGGAAAAGTTATTCATAATGATGATGAAAAAAGCTTCCGAACCTTTCATTCATCCATGATTATTATTCTCCCTCTCTTTAAATCAATTAAGAAAACCAGAAAAGTGTTACTAGCTTCCCCCCCCCCCCCCCTCTCTCTCTCTACGTATAAAAATCATTCAAAAGAGTCCCTTCTCGGTCTGTTTATCCTCTTCAAACATACATACTCCTCACGCGCTCAACAAATGCCAAACGACACACACAATAACAATTGCAATCATAAAAAATGATCTTAATTTAATATCTATGTTTTTTATCTCTTCTCTGTCACAATGAGGGTCTACATAATATTTTCCTCCATCACCCATTCAGTAAAACGACATCGTAATAATGTGTAACAATGATTTCATATCAATTAACCAGTTGGAGCTATGTGGAAAGAATCGATCTCTCTCTCTCTTGCTTTTAAAAGTACAATCTGTCGTTTGTTTGTGTCTCTAAATGTTTGAGGAGACCCGAAAGAGAGGACAGAAGAAGAGTTATTGGACTTATAAGTTGTATTAGACTAGAGTTTCATGGTCCTTCATTTAATGAATTGAATGTTGAGGGAGACTTGATGGCGATCTGAAACCAGGGTATGAGTGACCAATAGATTGTAAAATTAATAAAGTCACACAACACTTGCTTAAGAATAGTAATTCTCGACTTCAGTCTTGATCTCAACCCTTCAAATTCCTGATCTCTTTATAAAAGACTCCATGAAAAAATTTGATTTTCCAAATACCAAAGATTTTTATTTTTTAATGATTGTGACTTCCCTAAACTTTGGTCTTATCTGTGTTTCGGGTAAAGTGGTTTTATGTACACATAAGGGATGGGCGTGGGAGTTGATAGGGTGAGAAAATTCTCTAGCTCTTATAAATAATTAGTTTAACATGTGGCTTCACCTGTCGATAGATAATAATGATATGCTTTTCCATCACAGGTTACAGAGAGAGAGGGATCAAATGAAAGAAATACGAGTTTTAGAAAAAAAGTCTGATTTTCGTGAAATAATGACAAAAACGAAGTGAGGATTTTAATTTTGGGGTAAATGATTAGGATTTCACTGACTCACTCTAATTCTATGCAAATAACTTTTATCATAAAAGAGTACGACCATTTGTAAACAAAGCGAATCAACAACAAGCCAATAAAGGGAGAATTAATACAAGGGACTGATTCGCTGTTTAGCAGTAACTCAACAAAATGGGATTTGATTTAGACCTAAATACTTTGGAGGTACTCATTGATCAGTTTTAAGTGCTGTGTTATTGCCAAGCCAAGTACGTGGTACTAATTTATAATGATCATTTTAGCAGTGAGTTTCTGTTGTCATTTTTTTTTTTTTTTGTGTACTCTGTATTTTGAATAAATATCATATGTATTTAAGAAAAATATTTCTTGCTCCGGAATTTGAAAAAGATTGCTTTTTTTTTTTCAAACTTCTTCAGAAGTAGAGTTTATATTATTCAATTTTTGCATTCAAGATCCAAAGCAATGCGATGAAGCATTTTTAATGAAGAATCTAATATATAACTTGTGATAAATAAAATGCACTACACTTTATTTTCTAAACATACGTACTTATGTCATTTGTCATATTTCAGGACAAAATTATTATTAATTGACAAGTAGTCTGTGCCACATTAAATGATTACTACTTGAATGTAGATACAAAATAAATAATACATAATATTAGTAGATCAATGTGAAGCATTAACATCCATTCGTAACAGGAAATTAAAATGGCTTGTGTAATAATTTGATTGAGACCTTTTTTTTTTGTATTTGATCACATTAACAACTTCTCATTAATCAAAACTTTCTCAAATCAATTATAGATTTAGCTCGAACGCAGGAGCCAACGTTTCTGAAAACTTGTATGCCCATTCATATTAAAACAATACATAGTTTCTACATAGATTGACATTATTATCTGGCTATTCAGAACCAGCATCCATGCTCAAAGTCACATCAGGAGTTCATATTTCATGAAAATATTCTTCAAACTCTAACTTTTACGACAGTACATAGGTATTTTTATGATGAGTATAATTAATTTATGATTTTGAAAATAAGATACCTTTGTCATGTGAGATGAGGCATGTATGATTATCGTAGTGTTGTGGTCATGTCCGAGGAAAAGATTTTGAGGGATCGATATTAGAAATGAAGTAGTTCAGTACCGAATCATGAAGCGGTACATTTCAGTATGTTCACGTTCCAAACGTATTGTACCGTTCTGGCCTATATTGAAATCAAGAGACCAAAAAGGACATCACTGGAGTATGAACTGTGACATTAAAGGCTTAACTCGGGAACTCGAGACTAGCAAATTAGTGACTTTGTTCCACCTAAGGAAAAGTACTTCATTTAAATGGAGTACATAACATAATAGGGACAGTAAGAGTAGAATGTCTCAAGGGGAGGGATCGCTAATGATAGGTATGAATGTATTATATTATGTGCCTTACCAAGAGTTGAGATCTCTTCTTTGGGGGACCTCACAGCAACAGGTAGGTTGTTTTTTCTATGTATGTACATATATAATTTATAAATATGTAGGTACATTGAAATATTCACCCTTCTCTAGGACATTTTATATATCACTATAACCTTACCTTCTTCTTCCCACGGGAGTACTAGAGTGAGGACCCCCCCCCCCTTCAACTCCGTGTGAATTCAACTTTTGTACAATTAAATGAACAGGAGCCATTTTTCCTTCCCCCTTCTGCTCCATTGATGAAAGGAATAAGATAACTTTTTTTTTTTCCTTTTCTTGGGAAGATGTAATTATTGTATCTATGTACTTTTGTTTCATCTCTGTACTTGGAAAAAAAGAAAAAAGGAGACAGGGTGAAAGGTTTTGTGCATCTCTCTCTCTTTCTTTCCTCTCCTTTTTGCCCCCATTAGAGGAGAAGTGCTAAAAGTTTTATGACCATTATTTTTGGTTTGAACACGTTCTCAAGATGCTGTAAAATAAAACATTGGGGGAAACTTCAGTTCCCCTACAATGCTTTATTTATTTTTTGTCGTGGATCATAACATGAGTGACTGAGTGTAAGTCAGTATTCCCCCCTCCCCCTCCGTATAAGAAGCCATTTTATATAATGCAACTGGGTAGTCAATAGGCAATGACGTCATACAACAACATTCGTTACATATCTTTTAATTGGTTTGCCAAATGGTGGAAAATGAACGTGGCTGGATTTACTAATGAGGCGATTTAGGCATTATGGCCTTCTATCTACTCAATATCATACAGCAGGATGTTTTCCCTTACGTCAAAGTTGCATCATGAATCGAAGCGCCATGTTGAATATATAGAGTTGATAACTTTATCAAATAAAAATAGACCCATTTTTAAAAAATCTTATGGAAACTCCGTGAATGGGCCTTCGAAACGAAAAACAATACAAAAACTAGAGTTCTCCATTGAATATAGATATTTGAGTAAAACCAAAAGAAAGTAATAAGTGGTTCATAATCCCCCTAAAATGACTAGATTTTTATAATTAATTTAGATGGGTTAGGGACCAAAAGTGTGAGTCATTAGTTCATATATTTGCTACACACTACTGTAAACTTGAATGTAGATTGATGTACTAATATATTTTTAATACATAGGTTTGAAATATAATTAATAATTTTGATAGACTGTAAAAGTTCAAGTCCTTTTATTAGTGGGTCCTAATTAATTGTGACATTCAATAACTCAAAGAAGCAAGGATTTGTATTCGCATAAAATTTGGTTCTTTATTCTTCTTCATAGTTTTGAGGCTATGTGAAAAGGTATTCAAATATACTTCATAATAGTTAATTATAAAAGCCATTAAGGAAGAATCCAGAGAGACCACATGCTCAATAAAACTCAAATATACTGATTAAAATAAAACTATAAAATATATTCATCATAATATATAGGTAATAAAGAATAAAACAAAGAGAGAAAAAGAAAGATGAAAAATAATTGAATATAATATAAAGGGTGATAATAGTAATAATAATATTAATAATAGTAATTAATTTGTAATTTGGCAAGTCAAATCAATATCAAATAATTAAACAATCAATCAATCAATGGATGAATTCTTCTTTTGAAGTGTGATGGGTGTCTCCAGCCTTGTCCAGCTAGCGAAAGAGCAACAAATACTGTGTTATTATGATGCATATAATCCACTTAGGTATATATTTAACTGCATTTGTATGATTAAGTATATATATTTATAAATCTCCAAATAAATATATGTATGAATGTACTATGAGATGTGTGACTATAATAATATGTAACTGAAGGATTATTATATTTATTATTATTATTTAAGTTCTAGAGCCCATACGTGTTGAGGCCACCCAGTTCTTCCTCCTCCTTTGACCATTTTGTTGGATCCTCTATTACTTGTTCCACCGTTATTTAGTTCCTCTTCCTTGTAAGAAAAAAAAATTGTGAGAGAGAGTAAAAAAAAAAGAAGAAAGGTGTATGTATGTATGTAATTATATATTGAAATTAAGGGGGTTAATGATGAGTTAAAAACTAGGTTACTTCCGTTTTGTCACCCCTCAATTAATATAATGACATAAGAAAGACAAGACCACACATTGATGGTGATATTTATGCAAGTGCTTCAAGGTTTGAAGGAAATTATTTTTAGATATATATATTAGGCTTTTTTGCTAGGTAGTCCTCAATCAATGATATGTATGTACATACATACATATACATATATTCCCTCACTCCTATTATGAGTATATGAGGAAAGAATGAAAGGAATTCCCCAATTAGAGGGATTTTACATAAAACAGAGTCGTAATTAAAGCGACATTCCCTACTTAATGAAGTATTACTTCCGATGGAAGCAATGTACGAGAATGCATAATATGGGTCTCAGATTCAATACATTATGTAATCGATTGTTGGAATCCTCCTTACCAACTCTTTTCTTTTCTGATCCTCTGACTTTTCATTCCATTTCTTGTGAATATCCACCTTAAATCCCTCTAAGAGGATCTTATCCGAATTTTCAGAGTTGAGTAAATTAATTAGATAATCGATATAGGACGTTGCAAGCCTGAGTGTCTTAATTTTACTCAATTTCGTATCGCAGGGAACGTTGGGTATGCAGTCACGAAGGGATGCAAAGGCATTATTGATGGACTGAGTTCGTCTTCGCTCCTTTTTATTACTACCAGGTCCAAACACGGGGGATTTTCTCTTTGTGGAGACAAGGGATGATGCTCCTGCTCCTCCTGGATGATGAGAATGATGGTGAGATGTTGGAGTCGTACGGGATTCTCCATAATTGTAGTCATTGGGGGAGGAGTAGAGATGATTCTCATCAGAGTAATTGCTGTAGTCAAACTGACTATTACACTGCTGATGCTGGGCCGTGTGTTGATGATGAGCATGTTGGGATTGATGATGAGATTGAAGGTTTTGGGAGTAGTCGTAGTATCCATTGTTGTTGTTGTTGTTGTTATAATGGGGATGTTGTTGACTCCCTTGATAGGAATAAAAAGAGGAAGAGGAGGAGTAGGCATGAGCTCCGGAGTCATCATAGTAGGAGGTGGAGGAGGAGGAAGAGTAGTAATCTTCATGTGGACTCTCATTCACGGACATATTCAAATGACTTGACTACTTCTATGCACACACTCAATCAAGAAAGAATCACTACTGAAAGGAATAAAGGAGTCTGTCTCTCCTGAAATAGAAACGAGAAGGAGGAGAGAATCAACTTCATAATATAATATGAAGTTGCGTACATACAGTAAACTGTCGGCCGTCATTTTATTCTGTAGAGGAGAGGAGAGTCGTCGTGGACGACGTTCAAATAGGAGGAGTTTACTGTAGGTAACTGAGACTATTTTTTGACGGCGAAAGTTGAATGATTGTATTGTATTTAGTCAAAGAAACAAAGTACATACATATATAACACAATAAGAGTACCAATCACAAAGGTAATGAGTGGTTTAATGTTTCAAATAGGCCTATAATATTATAATTTATAATCATTTGTTTAGCAATTATTATTTTTTGTAAATAAAAGATTCTACGTAAACGGCGTGGTATATGAATATTATCGTGTCTACATACTAGTTGCAACCCAGAAAAAAAAAATCAAATCAAGCACATTTAATAATGAATATTTTCGAGCCAACAAATGATTGGTATAATTTAATGATAATAATTGAATATTTGTATAAGATATTCGATATTTTAACAGGGCAATCTTTGATCGTTTGACTAATTGATATACATATGTACGTAAGTATTTTAAAGTACATACAGTACATAATTATAATTCAAGGCTCCACAGTTGTCCATAATATCTCCATATCAAAGAAGTAATATCCATAGATCAAAATGCAAGTATGCCATCAATTAATAATACATATTACTCAAAGGACATATGGAACAATTAAATACTTACAGAACATGCATAATTTATGCACAATTGTAAAAGGTAGTCTTATGTCTCCTTCCCTAAATAAAAACAACAGAGAAAGTCGTTTACTCCTACCATCACCTCGTGAAATTCAATTCAATTACATATATATATATTTAATATCCAAAGACAAAATCCAGACCCTTCCATTAATTAAATAAACCATACATGCATACATACAATTAGCTCAATTGCGTACAAACAAAAAATGAATGTATAAAGTTTATATTATAATTATTATAAAAATTCGGATCTGATTAAGTTGATTTATTTAATTGCTTTGTCAGAATCCATGTATCTACACTCATACATATTATGAATAATTGTACCCCATTCTCCTCTACCTAATTATGGCACGAGTCTCATTATGACACGAAGACAATATCAGTCCCTTCTTTAATTTATGTATGCTTGTATAAATATATATATATATATATATATATATATATATATATATATATATATATATATATATACTTCTTAAACGATGATGTCAAGCCAGGAACATACATATGTAATTAGGTTGGATGCTCTCTTCATGACTTCTTTTTCGTTTTTTTTTTTCTTTCTTTCTTTAAAAAATGTCATGTAATTTAATAAATTATCCATTTCCCTCCTTCATTTTTTGTTGCTTACACATGAATGTAGGACTGTACATACATACATACACCCTTCTTCTAAAGTATCTCCGTTTAGGACCCTTGTTAATAATTTCAGGAGAAGCAGTAGCATCAATTATGGTGGAGCCATTCTCCGTAAATCAAATATGATTAATTGTCTCATAGGAGGAAGCCTGATACATCCTTCTCAGTGATTCATCCACAGACAAAGTACATGAGGGAAGTACCTACATTTCATTCAAAGTATTGGGTCTCAATTCCTTTTTGTAGTTGATTATTTTTTGTAGAGCAAGTACATTTTATATACCCAAGTGGAAAACCGCTATCTTTTTAAATTCCATTATTTCCATGAGACCTTTATTGAATCTCTCAACCTTTCCTTCAGCAAAAAAGATATACATATTTAAAAAAAATCCAATAGAGAACAAACTAACAAAACATTCATCGTCATAAAATGGCGCAGATTTACAACGTTATAATAGTAAATAAACAAATAGGTATATAACGCTCATCACTAGGTGAATCAACAAAACATTCATAGCCACAAGATGGCGCAGATTTATTAGGTTGTAATAGTAAACAAAGCAATAAGTTAGTGAACAATCCACACACCCTACTCTTTCAAATTGTGGGACTCTTCCTCATTTAATAGTAGTAAGTAGTCTACAGGTATAATTCAAGTTCAACCAATCAACAACAACATTCATTATACTAATGGTAGTATAATAATGGAATAAAATAACTTGAAAATAACAATTTGAAAATGTAGGCCTCTGTATCCACATTCCAAAAAAGTTTTAAATAAAAATTTAAAGTGGTTTAATTTAGAAAATGTCTCAATTGAATATATCAGAATGTTTTATTTTAAAGTCTCTTGTAAATCTCTGGTTGTTTCCATGTATTTACTTACAGTAATACCTTGGAAAACGATTAACCTCCATGTCCAAGGTATGCTCGTAAATTTATAACAATCTGATGAGAAGTGTCAACTTATCTAGTTGGAAATATGAGCTGAATAAACTGTGGAACACATCTCATCAATGTTAAAAATTCCCTTATCGAGGTTTTAGTATATAAATAGTTTTATTTTATGCTCGAAGTAAAACAGAGCTTCTCCAATTTAGTGACTTGCAGTCTCCTTTATAACAAAGGGAATTTTCAATCTTTTTTTAGTAGAGAAACTTGTTGAAAATAGATTTGCGTTCCCTCCTGAATTGTTCCATACTCCCATTATGGAACGTGACCTACAGTTTGAGAAAATCTGAACTAATGTAATATTTTTTAACATTTTTTTATGACTCAATTATATCAATATCCGTAATTTTCCTATAGGCAATTGAACAAAATAAAAGTGAGATTATTAATCGACATATTGATTGACATGCAGACATAACGAATTTAATTTGAATGGAAATATAGTCTTTGAATGTTTAAATTATTAGTCTAAACTATGTTAACCAACCCTTACTCTTTTGTTTTATTTTTGTCCAGATTTTTTAAATAAAAATAAAGATTCAGAATATAATTGAAAAAAAAGAAAAGAAATAAGATCGAAGTTATCTTAAAAACAAAACAAAACAAAAATTAAAGTTTATTCATGCTAAGTTTATTGATTTTAAAAAATAAATAAAAAAAATACACCTTTTCCCCTAAAACTGATGAGACCAAAGCAGTGCCGTAGCTATTGAAGGAATATGTTTGTGTCACTCCCCTGGAATCCAAACAAAAGTGGCCCCTTATTCAAGTGTATAATATTATTTAATTGTTTCTTTTCTAAACAAACAAAAGCAAAATCTATTATTGAGGGGGGGGCCCATTGATCATCAGCCTTGTGCCCCCAAAAGTCAAACTTTTAAAAATCAAACTATAATTACACTTGTCTAAACTATTGGTCCCGTGTGTATAGGGATATAACTTTTATTGAGATGAGAGAGTGTGCCCGCAATTACTGTCTGGCACATTTATTTCATTTTATCAGCTGATTGTTATTTGACAATATTAAATAATACACAATAACTATTGGAAACTGAGAGGATTGAAGTGAATTTGAAAAGTCAGATATCCAAGAAAAAGGAGTTCCTTTCTTTAGCAAAATTTCTTAATAATCGGAGATTGAACTATTTATAATTGTAGCAGTTTTTTGCCTCAACGATACAGAGAAAACTGAGTTCAAATTAATTATCAATTAGTAGTGGACCCAACTGTTATTTTTCTTTCCTTTCTTAAGCTCAACACTATCTCAACATTTTGCCCTTGTCTAGTTACATATATGTACATTTCTGATTATTAAGCAATCATGTTTAAAAAAAAGTGTGCCTCTTATCCTATATATAGAATAACAGAGGTACCAGATAGTAATTAGGCATGCTCATTCACCTCAACAAAATGCCTATCCCTACCAATGTATGTCCTCCTAGTCAAAACATAATTATTTCAATATCAAGTTTGTATGTATTTAAAAAACAACACTTTTTTCTTTTTCAAAAAAAAAAAAAAGGAAGATAATTGAGACCCTCAGAAGATATATGATTATTTACAAAATAATTTTGGGTTTCGGGTTAGAGTATTTATCCACAACCCTATAATCAATTGCGGATGTGTATTTTAACTGTGAATGTCTGGAATTGTATTGATTTAACTCATTGTTATGTACGAGTATGGATGAATGTGCTTCTGGGAAGGAAATATGTAGAAAGTTTATAACATTATTATTTAAGAGTTAATAATGTCTTCATGATCTCCATTTTTTGACAAAGAGTGTCAAAGTTTGTAAGGTGATTTTTATGTGGATATAGCATGTATTAGTGATGCATCGAATATCTAAAAATTCGGTGACATAGAACCATGTATACTTATTTGTTTGTTTACTATTACTTAGTATATCTGCGCCATCTTGCGGCTAAAAATATTTTGGTTAATTTGCTCATTTCCTATTGGTTATTAGGGTATGACTCAATGAGCGCTGTTTACTTATTTGTTTGTATACTAAGACTTAATATTAACTGTACGCCATCTTGCGACTATGAATGCATTCTGAGTTTTCCCATGCCCTGAAGCCTATCTAAAACAGTATCTAAAACTAATGATGTAAGATATGACCACTCAGGTGTTTTCAGGTATCAAGGGACAAATGAACTTTGGTAGATGGGGATTTGGCCTACCTCTGCGACTCTCTCTATATCTCTCGTCTTATGTGATAATGTCACACACAGTTCAACATGTAATAAGATATTTGGAAATAAAAGATATCCCCATTTTCAAACTGAGGATGCTAATGCGGGTATTTCATTCTGAGCCAACACGGATTGGAATATTTCAGACTTTGCTAATATGAATCATATCCGCGAATATTTTTTAAATGCAGATAATCCACGGATGTGAACATTCAATATATCACTGGCGAGGCAGTTTCAGGGGCAAATCAACTTTGGGAGATGGAGAGGGGAAAAGGGTTTTGACATAACTTCAACCCAGGGATGTCGGAACCAACTCATAAGGAAGGAAGGCAGTTTTATCAAAATGAGACTCTATAATCATGCAATACATTCAAGCACTTTCTTTATCTATAAATTAATCTATTCATTCTGGAGTATTGTTCTTGCATTTCTCTAATATAATTAGGATTGGTCATTCTCACACATTATATATTGTACATTAATGTTTGCAGTTTTTCTAATAGATATTTTTATAATAAGGGAAACTAACATTTGATACACACTGTCAGTAAATGAAAGGAAGATAAATTAGACTTAAGTACACATCTAAAATAAATGGAAGGCAGATGTTTCATTAGCGCATTATTGTCTAAGACACATAACATATATGAAGATATATACACATTTCACATAAATTCAAACTTGAAGAAATATTTATAAATTACCCCATTTAATTACTGCAAAAAAAAAAAAGCGGGTTTTTTTTTTCATTTAAACATCCTCGTCAACAAAATTTCGCTATTTCTATCGATACTGCTGCTAATCAAACATAAAGAGAAGCAGTCTCAACCGACTCTTGAACGGGTAAGGAGTTTTTATGTTATGAAAGCATTAACATGGATCTCGAAACGAAGTAATTTATTCATTTTAAATATTATTGGCAGTTATGCTCCGTATTCATGACAAATGTTTACTAGATATTTGAATATTGTGGATAGAACGCAATAATTTTCAAATCTGGAATAACAACAGCAAGGAAAACAGGGAAAAAATATACATCGACCTTATTATCAGTTCGAGACACCACCGCTTCGTTAATCCATCACCATCAATTACTATGTATTATAAGCTTATAAAATTAGTATTTGCATCTAAAATCGGGATGCAAAAAATAAAATAAGTAGTATCGTGAACGCGACCTTGATTTTGCTATATAATTGTATCGATTGTAAAGCCTTTCGACATGATTATTTATATGTGCTTCCAATTGCTCGTAATTTAGAATCTGTGAATTAAATTGATTAATTTCCAACTATTCTATAAAATTATTTGTCGTTCTGTTGTTCCACTCACTCGTAATTTCAGAACGATGAATTAGTTAATTTTTACTTTAGAATCTGCTTATAATAATACTAAATCTTCTAGAAAGGGGGTAACAAACATTTGCTGAATACGCCAAGAGTGAAAAAATGCTGGATGTAGAGTAGCACATTGCATACCATAGATTAGTTAGTTTATACTTCAAATAAATGTTTGCAATAAATAAAAAAAATCAGTCCGTTATTCATATCCAAATAAAACCCTTCAAATGGGGATTTTCTAACGTAAATATTACTTATTCTCCGAAATGGATGATTTCATATATAATTTAAATCTGTATTTGAAATTAGAAATTATTTATGGTGAAAAATTAACTACTTTACTTCAATCTCAAATATCGTTCCAAACTTACAAAAAATAATACAAATTCACAAACCAATTGAAACCAAAATGCTTCAGAACCTAACCTGATACAAAACATATAGTTGTCTATTCGTAATTAGATTAATAAATATTATAGAATCAAACCTAAAATGTTTGAATATTTTTATTAAAAATATAATAATTAATTAGTAAGGGAATTTCAAGGAGAGCCTCAATCTCTCACTACTACAATTTATTTTTTAAAGAAAACGAGAGTACATGTATATAGAGTAAATGTTGAAATGGCGTATAGGTATACACGGGAAATAACCGATTTTGAAGCAAAGTTTTGTAAATTCACTGCTGTTCGGAATTCAAGTATTTAACTTAGATGAAATTAATCTCTATATACATATAATAGAAATAAAAATTGTGTAAGAGATAAGTTGCGTGAGTTCCATTCTCTACTCGATCAAAACTATAAAGTTGCGAGTTTTTTAAAGGAATTGCAATTCGTGCAGAATATAATAATTTATTACTCCGCGTCCAAAATATTAAATGGTCAATTTGTTTTTCATCAAAGCTCAATTAGGGTTACTTGTGTGCTTCTTTGCATGTTTCTTCTAACAATAAGATATGTACATATGTATGTTGTATACAGCGATTACCTTTGTCTGTCTCCCTAAACATTTTTCAATTAAGATTTGTATTTTTCTTCTTCTTCGTCATATAACACAAAAGTACTATAATACATTGTCTTGGAGGGAAAATTTATTATATAATTTTCTCTGTTATTTCACCGGTGGGGAATAATGAGCGGAAGCAGGAGAAAAAGATGTTATTTGTCTCTTCAATGCATGATTTACGTTTTCTTTACTCAAATTTTTCAATGCTAATTAGGTAAAGCTTCTTTCGTGTGAAAAAATCACTTTAGAAAATATTTTCTAAAGGAAGGGCGGGGGTAACCAGTCAATCAGTCACTTATTTAGATATATAAGAATATTTTTGTAATAATAGGTATGTTCCAGTGATATACGTATATAATATCTAAATAGGCAGTTATCCGTATGTGGAATGCGATTCTAAAATTTCTAATAGTCATTTCTAATTACAAAAGCAAATGCAAATATTCGATACTTATTTATAGAGGGCATTTTGGGGCGACATCCTGGATAACTTCTATCAGAACTGGAGTTTGTACTCACAACCCTTACTCGGATTGTACGTAAGCTTAGTCAAACAGCGACGTCAGACTTGAAGTTAAAAGATTTAGGCATGAATAATTAGACTTGAAGCTTGAGAATTACAAACACCCTTTACTTCAAAATAATATTTAAACGCTTATAGTTACCTTTTTTTATGATTGAACTCGGACTCACGAATCAACAGACTCGAATCCTACTATTGAATCTGCGACTTCGAACTTGACTAAAATTACTAAACAATTCTGATTTCAATATTTACATATATAAAATTATACATTCATCAATTATAACTCGATAATTAATTATTGATTAACTTTATTTCTTGAACGCCAGAACATCAAAAAGTTCAATAATAAAAACAGAATTGTACCATAATGCACACACAGGGATTTTTTATTTTTCACAAAAAGTGACAAATTCCTGTAAGCTATTCCAATTTGTCGTTAAAAAAAGTTATAACTTCGTACCGCATCAATATAATTATAATTATTATTATAATAATATGATTTAAGGAAAAGGTACATGATGAATTAATTACGTTATGTAAAAGGTGCAATAAAGTTTTTAAGGCCGAGAATTCCAGATGTTGTTACTAAGAGTTATCACTCAGATACTTATTTTTTTTTTTAAATATACATATATATCCATCTAAGAAATATCTATGATTGTTGTTATTTTAATTTTTTACAGTTGAATGAATAAAGAAGTTAAAACAAAAAGAAAATCAAAACATAATTTATATTAGATAATTTTATTATAATTATGATTTATAAGTTAAATAGTATTAAGTATTTATAGAATGGTTCCGTTAAACAACAAAAGTAATTTTAGAAATTATAGGTATTTTTCGAATTTTTGTGCCTAAACTTCTTCATATTTCAATTGCTTAATATTTATGACAGAAAAAACATCGGAAATCATTCACTTATTCATAACATGGCCCACAATTATTTCATATTATGTACATTTTGAAAGTTTAACTACATTCTTTAAAAAAAGATGCCTACTTATTGGGAGAAAGTTAGACATGTCGTTTGGTGATACATCCAACATATATTTGGTAATCTTTCAATCTACATGTATCCTCATTTACATTTTTTTTTCTTCAGCCGAGTCATTTAATTATGATTATAATTAATAATATAAAATAAAGGTAACTTGTATTAAATAAAAACATAAGTCGATTTTTTAGTTTAAAATTATAATTTTCCCTTTTTACCATAACCTCTATAATAAATATCAAAATCTTTATAAAATATAAACTTAAATACAATATATTCGAGGTCATATTTACTTCTCTGCTTTAAAGTTACCAGAATAGTTGATATGATGCTCAAAAACCCAAACAAAAAAGACAACTCAGTTCATAATTACATGCTTCTTGTATTAAATTATAATTATAAATCCAAGAATCTTTGCATACCAATGTAAAGTAAATGGGAAATATTTAACTGATTTGGCAGTGTGGTTCAACGATGAGCCGTGCACTTGAGGAATCCTCAGGGATACAGCATCTATCGGCAGTTGATATCAAAATAGTATTCAGATTCCTTCCGTCAATTATTCTATATTTTCTGAGCTGTAAGGCAATAACTGTTGTAGAGTTACTGATGGCTGACCTAATTGGGTTTTTTTTCTCTCTTTTCTTCAAAACTCTGTTTCTCGTTTGTTGGGATACCAAATAACACAAGAGCTTCCAAAAATTCCAGCTCAAATTGTTCTATATATGTGCATCGAATTAAGTCAAATAAATTCTTTGATAATATTCAGAATCAGATTTTAATATCGTTGTATTTATGTTCACATATTTTGTAATTTAGGGAAAAATTAATCAGTTAATCATTCTTGTGGATATTTGAAATTGAGACGTGAACTTTTGGGCATCAGAGAATGCATTATGTTTCTTTTCCATTGTTTGAAGAAGATCAAAGTTCGTTATATTTGTTCAAAGAACTTGTTTCCTGTAATGTGATCTTCAAATTATCCTTTTTAAGACTGAAATATTTTGCAACAACACTAGTCAACTCTTTATACCAGGTCATAGCTGCTTGAAAAAAAACTATTAAGAATAAAGATCTTAACAATTTTCTTAAAAGAATGAAATCATAGAAAGTTATTCCAAGTATTTGTTAAAGTTAATACCAGTACTCTATTCAAACCCATCTCAACCAAAATCAAGACTTTAAGGGATCGACACCAAGACCTTCAATAATCGGTTTTGAGACTCAGCTCGAAAACCCTTATTAAAGATTGAAAAAAACTAGATTAAGGACCTTAAAAGTACAGTAACATCTTGGATTCTAAGTAGAAGAGCTTTTATAAGGACTATAAAAGGCACACGTCAATCCTTGTCATTAAGTGGTAATTAATTATTATTAGCCTTAAGAGCAAAACTGTTTCGTAAATTAATTTAAAAAAAGAGGTTGCGAGATTACAAAAAAATATTTTCCGATATATAAAACATTCAAATAAACATCATTCCAACTTTAAACTTGTACATTGTACAAGCAGATATTTAAAACAGTTATCCATAAAATACATCCATCTTCCAGACATGGTCAGTCTATAAGTACATAATATATGTTAGCTATATAAAATTACCTTTTATTACTTAATAGATATCTAAAATTAGTTCAGGGTGCCATTTCATAATATTGACGTCTTTGATCCTCTGATGAAACGACTTTTACATACATATTATATGTATGTTATTATGTACATAATATGTTTTTCAAAAAATGATTTATTAGATGGTACTTGGAATAATCCATAAAAGATTTCCAATAAAAATTTGTTAAATCATTGATGTATAAATTATATAAATTTCCTTTTATGCATTATGAAAATAAGTTTGTGTTTTTTTTTGGCGAATTGAAACATAAATGACTTTTTATTTTATATATTATTAAATATTCACATGGATTTCTAATAAATCCTTCATTATTTATTTAATTTTTCAAGCTTGACAATGTTTGAGTCTTCTTTTAAAGGATTCAATGCAGTCATATTGACTTTTAATTAACTATTAGATATTTAAATAAAGATTGATCTTTTGACGTCTATTTTTCTTCCTCATTTGTGATTGCAATTAAGGATGTTAAGGATTTATTCATGTACATACAACTTCTTACATAACTTTATCGTAGCTCCTTACGTAAAAATGGTTGTTTAAGTGATTTTAGAGGTAATATCACTACATAAAACTGACTCCTCACTCAGAGTCATATTCCTCAAAATATCAATATAATACAGCTTTATTTTGTTTTATATGGAGACAGTTACACGTAATATACATATAATATGTACATAGTCCTTGACTCCAGGTGGTTTTTTTAAAAGTGCATTTTTCTGTTTGTGTTTTTTTTTTGTCTGGGATTTGATTTTGGCTCTCTCAACTACAGAATTACTACATATATACATTATCGATGTACATTACACATAGATAGAATATATTCATCAAGTTATATGTGTTGTCCTACAAAAAAAAATCATATTTTGTTCTCACAAGTGTATCCTACAAAATTTACGAAATAGGCATAAATATTATTCTTTTTCTAATTATGATAGTAGTTATTGCATCATTTTTTATTTATTTATTTTAGTCAATACAGACGTTTAGTTTTTGGGTTTTTGTTACAAAGTTATTTGAAGAAGTTTTCTTCATATTTTTAGGGAAATGTATTATAGATATAATGTGATAAATGGTTAAATGCATAGAGTAATGTTTTTTTGGTATCCTAACCCATATTTACTTTATAGACCATAGCATTAGCACCTAAACTATGTATTTGATTCGTATTAGTCATGATAATGAAGAACAAGAATACAAATATGACAATGGCTCAAAAGAAAGCAATAAATATTTAAAATACACAATTCTTCATTGAAATCAATGTGCACACTAAATATTTACTTTGATTTCACACTATTAAATTGTCAGAAGACATGGGGTGGCTGATAGATATTTTCAATTTTTGTTTTTGTTATTTTGCTCCTTTTCTATTTTATCAACTCAAATCGATTTTGAACTTCAATCTATCGACTCAAGTCGACACAACACTTTGTAGTATGAAAAAAAAAATTGATGATACATGTAAAGGTAACAAAATCGCAGAAAATGTGATGACATAAATTACATTAAGTAATTTCATAATAGCCCCTATGTATTTTTTGTCAGCTGTTGATATATTTCCTTGTGTCTCTTATTTAATGTTTGGATCGTTGATCTACTAAACTAGAAGTATTATTTACTTAGTATAGTGAAAGAATCCTTTGCTACTACTAAATAAAATAAAATTCAACAGTTGTGAGGAAGAACGTTGTTTCCCAACTATCAATTAATTTTGAGGGTTTTTTTCTTTCTCTTTTTGAATGAAAGGTTGAGAGATCCTATGAATGTTTGTACATAATATGTGTTTTATTATTTTATTACTTTATTTATTCTTAAAGATGAATAATTGAATGAAGGTATCGGTCGAAAAAATTTGAAGTCCCGTCTTAAGGACGCATTTAAATCCATCACAGAAGCCAAAAGTATGGAACAAATTATACTCAATGACTTCAGTATCATAGCTATCAGCCAGTATCAAAATGAGGGTTGATAAATGATCCAAAGTTGTATTTTTCTCAATGCATACATTTGTAAATGATTGAAGAAATGCTCATTTTCAAATAGGATGATGAAAATAGAGTGTAAAGTAAAGGATTAGAAATGGAATATATATATTGTGTTTTTTTTTCACCTTCGGATTTAGAGAGGTCACATAGCAATCATTATTGTTTCTCGCAACCTTTCCGTCCAAAAGATAAAGAAAAAAAGACTCTAAATTAACTCATAGATAAACTTTGAGATTATTCTTCATTTAATAATAGAAAACTATTCAAATCTCAAAAAGAATTAATTTAAGTTCAATCAATAAACATTCACAACACCAATAGAGGAAAGGAAGTAGAAAATTCGACAGCTGACAGCAAAGTAGAATGTACATTTTTAAGCGCCGTGTTGAGGATTTCATTATGAGTTACATCAAATTATGTAAATACATTTTAATAGAAATTAATTATTTTAATTAAGGAGGACCATGTTTTGATTTCAAAAAAGATCAGTGTCAGGTTTAGGGAGGGGGGGGGGTCGATTATATTTTGAAATTAATGAATTTGGATTCTTGTTTTAGGTTTTTATTTTTAAAATAGTACCATACACCAATGGATTGGATATGCCCTTCTTGGTTTTGTCGTAGTCCAAAATTTGTAATGGAGATGGACCCGTCATTAAATATTGTTCCTTTCATATGAGTTATCTGTATTAATAGCCTCAAGTTTAGCATGGTTAGTGCTATTATCGGGAGTAATTATTGTTATTTCAAATGAAATATCTTTATCATCAATCTTTATCTCCACTTTGTGGCCATTAGAAAGTCTGACTTTTTTTTCCATCAGGATATTTGCAAAAAACTTGACTAAGCTCCTTAATTATCTAATGAATTGATCCGGATTCTCAATGAAATCATTTAGCAATGATTTGAGCATATGGCTGAATTAGAGCTGTGTTTTTTTCTACAAAGATGGCTCTTGTATCCATTTCTTACTTTGAATCAATACATTATTAATTTTAACCAAGATTTGTAGGTAAGGTATGAGAACTATATATGTTTTTTACACATTTTATAAAGAACTAAAAACAGAAGACGATATAATTTTAAGTAATTTCTATTACTGAGTTGATAAATATATTAATATTAGAACTAGGATAATATTGGTCCTTAAAGTGGGATTTAAAATCGGTTCTGACTCGTCTACTCGTTCTTGTAAATTGTTTCAAATTTCAATGCACCATTATCATTTGCAGTGTAGCAATTGAATTCGTTGAGCAAAACTTTTAGGTATCGTTGTGGAACGATTATCATTGTTCTTAATTTAGACTGAATTGAAGTATTTATTAATATTGTAAGAATTGAAGGATTATACACCTTCAATATGCCAACCAATAGTGAAGACCACATGAATACACACTTTACATACTTTAAATCATTAATTATTTTTTTCAATCACACTCTAATCATTTAATTGAATAAAACAACAGCATAATATAATACATTCTAAAAAACTGTCATGGAGAACGTTTTACTATAATCGGTATTTAATTTAATGGTAGTGAGTTCTTAGATTCTCACAAAGGTAATATTTCAATAGGGTGACTAGCAATTGAGTAACTTTGAAGAGAATTACTAACTCACTAGGTTTTGAAACTGTAATGACATTCAGATTTTCAAAAAGAAGTCTACAGAAGTTAAGAGGTCATTTATGTATAATTTTCAAGGAATAACGAAACAGTTTCCGATAACTATTCATAGTGAGTTAAAAATGTCTAGCTAATACATTATCTTTGAGAGTCTAGAATCGTTTTTCACACTTATTACAACGATAAACGAGACACACAAGACATAAGGAAATCGGGTGTCATATAATTGTTCATACAGACTCAAGGAATAGCTCGAACTCAGTCTTATAAAAGACTTAAATATGAGTGTGATAGAGAATAGCAATTTGTTTGCTATGAGCATCAAGGACACTGAAGGATTCAACTCAATAAAATATTTTTTTATAGAGTTAAGAAACGGAGTGGAGTTGATTTAAGGAGGAATTGACTCAAAATTCTCAATGAAGGATCTGTGGATGGGGGATGATAACACTACTTGTTCCTCACTTAGTCTTCCATTCAATTGTTTTTTCTTTCTATGGAACTCTTGAGTCCTCATAGTAGTATATAATTACAGGTGGGTGAATTGTGAACACTGTAAATTAATAAAATAATCTTTAATAACATTGGTATACTTTTTTAGAATGTATTTTTTGAAACAAATAATCTTGGAAAACTGTAGGACTAGCAACAATGTTGAGAACCCCTGATCCAGAGTAACTGATGTATAGTTGAGCATAGAAGGTCAGAAGTCACTGTCACAGATGTCACCTTGGTGTAAAAGGGCATTTATTCGGTCGATAAATGATTTTTCCATTCTTTAAAGGAGATGAGATAAGACAAATTCATCATACATAATGAATTTATAAGGATGGGATGAACAAGTTGAAAGACAAAGAATGAAGTTATTATTTCATATATGTACATATCATGTATGAAATAATAAATGCAATATATGATATATTGCATTTCAAGGCCAACAATTGGCAGTTAATTGGTATATATTGTTTTTTATGTGCTATGACCAATCAGTTTTATTACTTAAGCTGATGTAAAAAAGTAGGGTTCGTCTAGAAGAGTCCACCAAATGTTATTTTCAAACACAGGAGATCCACTCCACTTATAAATCAGCTGCATTTCTCTACACAATAATATCTTATTTACCATATTAAAAAAAAAATGTCTGTCGACCAATGCCAGGCTGTCACTTGCAAATATTTAGCCACCTCTAGGACTTGTGTTTAATATATTTATTTCTCTTTACCAAAAATTTCTTTATTTTGAGCTATTTTAGCGTATGTGGATATAAACTGTTTTCATGAATTTATTTAAAAAGAGTCCCCGGACAGGATGTAAAAAGAATAGGATTCGTCACTCGATTTACATGACGTATTATTATTATCCAAATGCAAAGTCTTATTATTCAATCAACTCGATGAATATCACCTTAGTCCATTTCATAATTAAGGGCCTTCTACTTTTTATAATAATAAGTGTATATGTACATAGTTATTGGCTGAGCTGCATAGCAATTACATTTTATAGTTGAAAGGGGCCCACGTGTAGCATAATAATACATATATTTTGTACCTATGTACATTTATAAAAGAGTTTTTATTATTTTTGAATCATCATATTCTCTCTTTTTCTCTCGTTTAAGGTCAAATTTCATGAGATTGAAGCTTTGAATGAAAGTTTTACTTCTGACTTTTTGTGACCATATGTATGTATACAAGTAGGTACCTATTGTAGTAAGCATATACATAGTATACCACCTAGAACCTAGCAGACATGAATTATAAATAATTTTAAGTGACTCTCCCCCCCCCTTTTTTTTTTCTCTCTCTACTTATATAACTACTTATTATAAGTACTTGAGGATCCGTATGGAGTTTACCGCGAGTCACACTACTCCTAATTCAAAAAGTCTCTATAATGATACAATTATTTATAATACATTACATAAGTAATATCAAAATGCATTCACATTTCTCAAATAATAAGTTATTAGAATTAGGAAGAAGGGAAGTATGTACTATAGTAAAGGTTGACCTTCACATATGGAGAGATAATAGAATCTCCTTGAATCAGTGACCTTGTTGTCTATCCTTTGTTGTCCACATAATATTTCATGAAGGGAGACTTTGCTTATATTCGTATACAGAAAGACGTATAGCCAGGAATTAATGGAATTCACTGAGGTGTGCTCTATATAATTAATTGACTAATTAAGTTGCCCCTCTTCTGAGGAGAATAGAGAAAATAGTAGTAGGTACATCAAAGAGAGTCAAAGAACCAAGGAGCTTCCTCCTAAAGAAAGGAAGTGAACGAACGAAAACACATCTGTGTGGATATTATTTTTTTTATTTTTTTTGGTAATAGTTACCAGAACTAACAATAATAATAAGTAAAGTAATGTTAGTACAGGTATGATGAATTAAGCGTGACAAAGTGTTTAGCCATCCATTATGAGAAAGTGAACTAAAAAGATGATGGGATGACAATGTTTCAAATGCAAGCAAGGAATACACACGCATTCATTACACATGGATATCATGCAAATCAATTTCTATATAGACAAGGTTAACTTTCATTAGAACACTATTAATAAAGTCAATGAGTATCAAATCTACTCAATCAAGCCACAGGATTCATTTGCAATAGTTATTTTATTTTATTTACAATCATTTGTTTTGACCTTAGCTGAAGTACCTGTCTTGCAACATACTACTCATGGAGTCGTCATACATAGTATCTGAAATTAAAATAAAAAAAATGAGATTTCACTTCTTTTCTATCCGGGATATGGGTCACTTATTTTCTTCCCTCCTTTATTCCTTTGGAAAATATTATTCTGTAAACATTTTGTCAAGTTCATAGCATAATATAATGAGCAAAAAAATTATGTGAAAGAGATCCGTTAAATTATAATGTAAAAAAAGGGAATGGAGAAAGGGGAAAGTACAGAAGCAGCTCCTGCATTCAAAAAAAAAGTGAAAACTCCTCTTATTTTCCCTTGCGACGAAGGAATGCACCATCATGACAATGGTTTGATGACTATGGGTTCTTAAGATGACTGAGAAGCACCCTCCCCTCCCCTCAACTAACATTTAATCAGCCTCATCAGCTATGTACTACTAAACTTTGATTTAAACAGAGTGTTGACCTTGTAAGTTGGGTCGGTTATCTATCTATTAGATGGAGTAGTAGTAACTCGTAATAGTAGCAGCAGGAGCAGCCAGTGTATGCCAGCATCGCATAACGTATTTAAGAGCAGTAGCTGACTGCAAAACACAGGAAAACAGAAAGAAAGAAAGAAAGAAATAGGGACTGAGGCAGAGAGAGAGAGAGAGGGAAGAAAGAGAGTGTGGGTGAGTGCATACATGCGTGCGTGCGTAGCTGAGGGAAGGAAGGAAAAAGGAGGTGGTGGTCGTGGAGGAGTTGCATGCTCGCTGCTAGCTTCTTCCACCATACATTCATTGCATACTAGTACATACAAACTATTTAGTTATTCCTCTCTCTCTCTCTCTCTCTCTCTTTCTTTCTTTCTTTTATTTTCTTTCTTTCTTTCTTTCTTTTATAATTCTTTTGATTTTTGTTCATTTTTCTTTTCTGTATGTATTTTTCATCTCTCTGTTCTCTTCTTGGGTCTCGCATTTTCGGATTTGAGATTTCGTGTTTTTGAAGGGGAGCTCTTTTTTGTGGACGTGAGTGACCCGGCCTCCTGAGGTGATCTGCGTTGTATGATTTTGTGATGGGCGGATGTTTGTTCCCGAAGAGGAGGCGGAAGGAGGGGTCCTAGAGGTGGTATCGTCAGGAATGTCTTCTGGACAGTCAGCCCTGGGTCGAGTGCCGACCCCTCCGCCGTCGGATGCGTCTCCTCCTGTGGCTGAGAACTGGTGCTACACGCAAGTCAAAGTGGTGAAATTTTCCTACATGTGGACGATCTCCAACTTTTCCTTTTGCCGTGAGGAGATGGGCGAGGTGCTCAAGTCCTCCACCTTTTCTGCTGGACAAAATGATAAACTCAAGTGGTGTTTACGAGTGAATCCCAAAGGATTGGATGAGGAGAGCAAGGACTACCTGAGCCTCTATCTCCTCCTCGTCTCTTGCAACAAATCCGAAGTCAGAGCCAAATTCAAATTCTCCATTCTCAATGCCAAAAGAGAAGAAACCAAAGCCATGGAGAGCCAAAGGGCCTATCGATTCGTTCAGGGAAAAGATTGGGGCTTTAAAAAATTCATTCGAAGGGATTTTCTTTTAGATGAATCCAATGGACTCCTTCCTGACGACAAACTCACTCTCTTCTGCGAGGTCTCTGTCGTTGCTGATAGTGTTAATATTTCAGGACAATCCAACGCTGTTCAATTTAAAGTGCCAGATTGTAGACTCTCAGAAGACTTCAATGCCCTTTTTGAATCAGCTCAATTTGCAGACGTCACACTAGCATGTCAAGGACGAGAATTCAAATGTCATAAAGCTCTACTCACAGCACGGTCTCAAGTCTTTGCCGCTATGTTTGAGCATGACATGGAGGAGAGCAAACACAATCGAGTGGAAGTCAAAGACGTAGACCCAGATGTCATGGCTGATATGCTCAGATTTATATACACTGGACGAGCTAACAATTTAGAAAACATGGCTGCAGATTTACTTGCAGCTGCCGATAAATATGCCTTAGATAGGCTTAAAGTCTCATGTGAAGAGGCATTGTGTAATAGTCTTACCGTCGAGAATGTTTCAGAGATTCTTATTCTTGCTGATCTCCATTCTGCAGAACAACTCAAGGCTCAGGCAATTGACTTTATCAATACACGTCACGTTACAGATGTTATGGAGACTGCTGGTTGGAAACAAATGGTTTCTTCAAACCCTCACCTCATTGCAGAAGCTTTTAAAGCATTAGCTAACCAACAAATTCCCCCTATGGGTCCACCAAGGAAAAAATTAAAATGAAGACTGAAATTATTAACACAGACTTAATATTACTTGCAGATAGATTTTTATCTTCTCTCTTTCTCTCTCCACAATTTTTTTTTAAAGCCCATTCGTGTCAATTATGCATTCTTTAATCGTTTTTTTTTTTAAATAATTGTCTTATGATAAGTGTCTTTCACAGTGTAGCTATGGCTTACAGTTAACTTTATAAGAAACAAAAAAGGAAAATTGTGGAATCAATCATCTAGATTTTTTTTTAAAGGAAGGAAAAAAAAACCCTATTATGTTATTATAAGAGAACGTCCAATTACATACTGAATAATTCCCTCATATTAGTTGCAAAAATAAATAAATACGAATAATTAAAAATCATGTCAAATTAGAAAAGAGATCTGGACCTTTTTGTCAACAACATATTACTTCTACTAATCATAATCAAGGTACATTATTTCACGAAAAGTTTTCATATAGTTTATTTCCTTCAATATGCATAATCATATATATACATTATGGAGGACTTTTTTTTTTTTTTTTTTTCATAAATCAATTTCCCGTGACGTTGTCGTCGTCGCCTCATTCTGCTTTTTAAATAAAGATCACTGGGCTTGATTCTCCACATACAAACTCCCCCCTCCCCTCATACACTGATTTTTTCAACCTTGCCTTCTTTTGACATACAATTCTGTACTTATGTTTAATGAAAAATGTTACAATTTAGGATACAAATTATTACCATTTATATAAATATATATAATTATTAATGTCTTGTCTATTAATAAACCTCTTTCAAAACGTTATGTACGTACATATTAATTACTCATTTAAATTATGCATTTTATTTTATTTTTTAACTTGTGAGTATTGTTGAGATAGCCTATGATATTGTGGGGTCGAAAGTTGTGCTTTTCATTTCAGGTTAATGTTTCCTTGGGAGGAGGAGGAGGGGAAGAAGAAGAAGAAGGAGGTATGATTTGATTAGGTTGTATGTATTTCAAAAAGTTAATAGTATTCTAGGAAGTTATTTACACCCAAGGATGGGAGGGATTGTTGAAGGTTGTAAGCGCCTTAACAGTGCAAGGTTTTCTTCTCTCTCCCCCCTCCCCCCTTTCATATTATAATATCATTCACTCTTCCTGTCTGATTAGTATTTTAATACCAAAGCCATACCTTTTCTCGCTTGCTTGATATACATATAATATATATTAAGGCCTCTTTGCAAAGTATTTAGGACTTGTACATAATTGACTTGTTTGTACTTATATAAATATTTACAAACTATGAAAAAGCATTATGGAGTGGATACAATCCCTTCATAGCTTTTTCCCTGTTGTACATATATTCGTATTGATTATAATTCAAGTATTAATAATGTCATGCCTGTGGTGAATAAGGTATTGTGACATACCTGTTGTATAGAATATAAAGTTTTGTCAGTGAGAGACTCTAGTTCGTAATGTATGTACCTACTTGTTTATAAAGTACTTTTCATAGCTTACTTCATTTGTTTCTCTCTCTCTCTCTCTCTCTCAACAATTATCCCTCATTAAATCATTTAAATGTTGACATCATAATATAATATTGACTGATATAATAGTTCAAGGTCATGTGCAAATCCTTATTCCTTGACTCTTTGTTTGTTACTGTTACATAAGGAGAAAATGAGTGGAGTGTATACTTAAGTTATATTCTTGTTGTATGTATTTTGATAGGAAGATGTTTAGAGATTGTATTTAGTAGGTATTTGCCTTTCCTATCCTATTAAAGCTAAAGTAACTGCATATACGTACATAGTAGGTATTTGTGTTTGTATTCGCATCCTTTACGAACTAAGTTCATGCATACTTTTGAAGAAATCATAGAACATGGTGATCCTGTTCAAGTCCATTCAAATTTGAATAAATGTTATATCATAAATGTATGAAAGGAAGAACATTGTAAAACGTATGTATGAAACTCTTCGACATATCCTTGGAAAGGACAAAAAGAAAGTGAGACAAACTTACTTTTCTCAAAGTCAATTTTCATGACTATGGACAACTTTATCTTAAACGACCTCGATCTGCATATCATATTATATATCTAATGTATTATTTCCTCATTTGACAACATGGAGTAAAATTAATTAATAGTTAATTAAACCACTCATTCCTTGCTGCCTTTTCCTTCACAAACAAGAATGTGAGAGGGTGGAAAAGTTTAATTTATGTACTTAAATATTGAAAAAGATTCTGATTTTGTTGCGTATTTTTCTTATTCAAACTCAATCAATAATTAATTAAATATGACTCTTTTGCTCATTATCATTTTCAAATACGTTCATAGACATTTTGTTCATTTTTTTTTTTTTTTCAAGAAGGCGTAATGATCAGATCATTCATATTTGTGGGGTTAACTAAATGAATTAATTAGCTAAAAGAAAAAAGATTAATTCATCAAAAAGGTACGGAGTCAACGAATCCAACTCTTTCAGTCATAATAAATAAATTGTTTAATCAATTATCTATAGATGAATTGATTTAAAATTAATTGGCCAAGAGTAATAATTATTTCTTGCAAATTTGTTAAGATATTTCGATTGAAATGGGTGAGCACATGGTAAAGTGTGGCTTGATACAATTGAACCGAATCTTATTTCATATTTCCAATACATTATACTCAGTTAATTTAAAGCTCTCCACTAAGAAGTCGATCTTCTGCTTATATGTACATACCTAGGTGGTACATATACATAAGTTTTCAATGTTTGTCCATAATTGCTATCACATTGACAGTTCTAATGACTATATAAATGTCTCGTTGAAATGATACAATGGGAGGAATGTAACTGTACAGAGAGCACTCTTTGATGATAATAATTGTAGTTATTGGTTGGATATATTGGATTTTTATAAAAGTAATATTTGTTTATCATTATTGGAGAGTGTCCCTCCTTGAGGTTTAATGAGTCGTATTGTATAAACTCTTTTTTTTTTAAAGATATATTATAGTACATACTATAATACTTTGTAAATAATAATATAAACTCAGTTTCATTATTTGAAATAATGTCAAGTCATCATTTTCATTACATTGTCATTCCTTAATCTTTCTTATTTTATTCAAAGGAGATCTCATTTTATGGCAAGTCCTTTTTATACTTATTCTAAATGTACGGTACTAGTATGTTATGAATTATGATGTGTATAATAAGTAACTTAGTACCTTACATATAGTGAGTAATAATAATGTGATTCATGAGACCTCGAAAAGATTTCTAAAAATGTAATATACCTAAGTTTATATGTACAACGTATGTACTATATTTATTACAACTGTACATATATGAATATTAATGAACGATTTGTTGATCAGAAGTAATTAATATTTTATGTTGTTGTTTCTTTTTTTGCTTCACTCCTGGATTGAATTTCTAAAGAGTGGTGATCTCAGCTTCTTCATCCCTTGGAGTACTTATGTATTATATTGTGTATACAATGTACAAAATTATTCATTGATTTGTGTGTTATTGAAGAAACATGAATAAGGAAGGCAACTGAAGGTTAAACAATACTCTATTAATATGTGACTACCTCCTAATTTGACCTTCAGAACGACAAATGTCAGAAACAAAAAAGTAAATATCCTAATGATTGTATCGCTTTACTATATGTATATGTAGGTATTAATTACCCTATTGACTCATTGAAGTATACATACAGATATATTGATCATAAACATATAAACTTCTTTTTCTATGGATTATTTATTATTAGTCCACTGATTTAAATTAGGTATAAAACATAGCCGACATCCAATCTTTAGTTCTTAAACGAGAAAATTAATTACTTATTGGGGGGGGGGGGGGATTCACTCGATTGGAAATGAAATTTATCTAGTCAATAGCACGTCGGGCTTTTTGTCCACTCGCAACCTCGACTGACAAAAGGGGAAAGAAAAATTTGGAGAAACAACTGGTAGCTATGCTTTTGTATTTTTCTTTGTTGCCAACTTGTTAATATTTGGCAGAATTTATTATTTAGATATACTATATATTTATAAATTCTACCAATCACACACCAATCGTTACTACTTTTAATATATTCAAAATTCAAAAAAAGGGCGCGCAATCCTTGATTTAATATATTTTTTATGCATCAAAATCATAAATAATAATAATACCCTTATTGAGCTCATAAAACGTAGTGTCAGCTGCTTTAAATCAAAAGAGTCAACTGATGAAAATCAGCTGAAGGGAGAATACAGTGTGTTTTTGTTTATCCCAAAAAAGCTTGTCGTGTACATGCACATAAAGGATACGGCATAAATATTCACTCAACATTCTTGAGTGTATATATCTTTGTATATGGTTAAAGGATCCTTATTAAAGGTTAAGCAAGGTTATGATATATTTTGCAATGAAAGTCTTTGGTTTGATGTTTATTTGGGAGGGAATTTATGGTAAATATTTCATTTCATAGGTAGTGGGTATAACATGGAAGGTTTTTATGTGTCTCTTTTTATGTGTCATTTCTCAGCATTTAAACAAAGTTGAAGGATTATATTTTGTAGGGATTAAAAATAAATATCTAATCAAAATTTTGAAATAGAATGAATTTATTTATTCATTCATACGATGACAAAAAATTTCAGCTAAAAGAGTAATGATAGGACTAAATCCTAATAGTATATATATATATTTTTTTTTTTGAGAGTATTCAATGTCAGTAACACTTGTTCTCGGGATTGAGTTGGTGGTGAGTCAAATAAAATATAGTTTGTATCCAGGGTTTTTGCTCGCAAAAATAGGCACAGGACTACCTGATTAGCATGTCTTCAATTTACAGGACAAAAATCATTGATCATTTTAGCCAACTTTCAACGAACTTTTCCTGGAGGAAAATCTGCAGCAATAGGTTAATATACATATAAAACCTATCGCCTTTAATGGGTTAATAGGCTAAAATGACACGTGGAAATTACTTATTTTAATGCAATTCTATTTGTGATTAAAGAGATATTTTCACCGTATTATCTAATTGAATAAAAGTACAATGGAAACGGGTTAATTAATTATTAAGTACATAGGTATTTGCTTTCCTTCTTGGATCTATTTAGAGTCTTTGGAATTTCAATTCAAGACTTGAAATATTGTAGGTATTTGAATTCAATTCATTTTTTGAATCCTTAAAAAACTGCACAATTTAATCCATTAATAATTATTTACAAAATTAGAGCTGTGTAAGAGTCATTTTTGACAAATCATATTCAAGTCTCAAAGTCTTTAAGATCGATTCCAAGTCGAGCCTGAGTCAAGTTTGAAGACACAAATTAATGAGACGACTTAAATGTAACTCGAATCTGAGTCGCAAATAAAGATACCTAGCTCCATACTCATCACGAGTCTTCTTCTTTTTTTTTTTACGAGCCCAAGTCATGTCAAAGTTTTGTAACTTCGAGAACGAGTCGAGGCTGAAGCCGTAGTTTAATGAGTCTTTCCGAGTATAAGAGCTTTGCACACTTGACACTCGATTGTTTGACTACATAAAGTTAATTGATGAAAACAAATAATGGACAGCATACTAGCATATTTGAAGGGCGCAAGGCCCCAAGACTTACAACTTATATGTAGTGACGCCCTTGAATTTAAGAATTTTATTGTGCCCCTGGGATATTACATTCATTTTTGGACACATTAGATGATAAAAACATGTTTCCCCGTCAATTTTCTCAACCTTTAGAGCAGGGTTCATTGTCCAAATACCTAGTCTTGTTTGTTTGTAGCTCCTTAGGTTGAAATGACTGGATAAATTAAATAGAGTTATCAAAAATAATAAAATACGTGTTAGTTAAGTAAAAATATGACCTAGATTTGCAAATATTCAGAGTCAAACAAATGTAATTCATCCTTGAAATGTTTTATTCCCTTAAAGAATGAATCCTATCAGTATTGCAAGGAAGCTAAATGACAAGAATTATATGTAGATGAATCACATTTGTTGCTATTTTGTATTTGGTATTTCATTGTGCATAATTTATATGAGTGTTCATACTGCACATAGCAATCCTTATTGTATCTCTCTACCTTTCATTAAAGAATAAAAGAAATTCCAAAAACAGTTAGTTCAACCTAGCTTCAAATTTGACCAATCAACATTCAGATCACTACTAAACAAGGCATTATTCCGCTAACGTAAAAATGTTCTGAACGTTGAATGGTTAAACTTTAATTAACTCTTGTTAAAATGTGAACAATTCCCTGCAATTAAATCTATAATAATTACACAGTTAAGTTATTATAATTGGCAAAATACCGACTGATTTTTAGGCCTTATTTTCTGTTTCTTTTTGGAGAAGAGGTTGAGGAATGATTGTATGTATGTAATAAGGGATCACATTATTCATTCAAATGAAACGATGCGTCACACAGGGATATAAAAATGCCTCAAAATTGTTCCCTCTGATCCCTGGCTGTGACTATTATATTAATAAGTAGCAATATTGATATATGTATTATGTATATCCATTCATTTGGCAGGTTATAATATGTACCTTTATTCAGATTGAAAATAAAATGAGAACAGTTTCACAATCAAGTTTGTAAGGCCTTGAAATGCTTTCACTAACATTTTAATATACTCCAACTTTAACCTTGTTCAAGACGATTTCTAATACATGAAATTACTATCAATGTGCAATAACATTTAGTGAATTAAAGTCTGTAGATAGGTTGAGGCAAATGTACATAGATTCATAGCTCTGATAGAATATTTCGAATTAAGGACACACTTTACGTACGCACATACACGAAGAGGAGAATGATACTAGGTCAAAGTAAAGATAGATTGAGTCGTGATTGTTAGTCAATCTAGGGCATTAAGTAACACAAATAAGTCCCCCCCCCCCCTCCCAAATAGAGTATATTGTACATTCAACAACTGGAGTATCGAGCTGCTTCATCTATGTACATAGTATGCTATGTATAGCGATACAAATAGTAATCTCATCTATGCATTTGAGTCGACAAAACTCCACCACTTATTATTATCTAAAATTAAATCTCTCAAAGTCATTCTAAGCAAGAAAAGAAGGATCGATCGGGTTTACAAAAATTACAAACGAGATTCTGTTTTTTAAAATACATATAATATAATAATAATTTATTGATATACTTATTTTGTGTATATATGTAGTATAGTACTGCGGGCAAAAAATATCAGGAATTTTTATCTTACTATCATCAAAATTCTTTTCATATCCCTCAAAAAAGCCCCTCCCCCCTCGATGCAACACCCATCTGCCAAAATTTGTGTGCCATAAAAAATTTAAAATTGGATGACCGATTTTATGAGTAAAAGGTTGGGTATCTCAGGAAATAAACCATGGATTCTCAAAATTTAAACGGAATACTGTCTGGAATATTCATTTAAACTTTTTTGGGCTCATCAACATTTCTCTAAATTGCATTTTAGTCATCCTCTTTCAGACATTTTAAAACATGATTTGCTTTTAGCTTTCTCAAACTCTAATGAACATTTTGAGGTGTAATTTGGCACAGATATCACTGACATTTGTGCCTAAATACATAGAAATCAAAAATATTTTTCCTTATCATAATCCCCAAAATTAAATTCAAATTTCCCGGTATTTTCCTAATAGTGGTATAGGGAAGACCAAGGACAGTTGGAGTAGGCCCTGTTTTTCGACGATTAAAACAGCAATAACCATGAAATTAATACCACAATTGAATAATATAATGATAATTTTTGACCCCTAAAATCTGAGATTTTTCTTTGGGATATTTGATGAAAACTGATTTTGAGGGGTCAATGTAATATTTTCGTAAAATTACAATCCATTTTTTCGCTGTAACTTATATAATTTAAATAACTCTTGCTTCTTTTCCCATCCATCACTTGATGTAATTATTAAATTGCACTCCTCAACAAGTGTTGCAATTATTGCTACGGGTGCAGTTGGAACATTTAACGGAAAACTACCCAATAGTATAGTATGTACATAAATTTAATTTAATGGAAACAGACAGATGTGCTAAATTTTGGTGTATCTAACTCAAGCCTCCTCCTTATAATGGAGGCAAAAGCAAAGAGTGATGTAACTACCTCTGGTTTTCCGTACATAGAAATTTAGACTATTTTGTTTTCAGCTGTTGATTTTTCTCCTCTCTTTTCCTTATCAGCGTTTTATTAACTGAACTCGAATTAGCACTTGTTCAGCTGTGAACATTACTCTACCATAAAATAAAGAATAATTCCACTGTTGTGAAGAATTATTCGACTACAGACTGGTTTCGGGCAATTTTTCTTTCTTTTTTCCAAAGAAGGATATGCAAGATAAAGGTAATGTCCTGGTGTGACATACACAATATTTCAAAAGTCCTTACTTAGAGAGGTTACGTTATAGCAACTACATAATATACATATATGTATACATAATAACAACAACATTTTTTTTTTCTTTTGGAGTACACTGGAGAAAAAAAAAGAAGGGATTTAATAATACTTGATGATGTCTAATGATCTAATGTGTCAGTATCCCTGAAGTTGTTAAATAAGGAACTGTCAGTGAGTGATTAGTTAACTAAGAGCGTTAACAATTGTGAATGAGATGTGAACAATTTCTATGTAACAATACATGTGTTTTCGATTAGATTTAGTCATTAGTAATTTCTGAGCCAGTCCCCTCCCAAAACAAAAATTCTGTGAATGTTCCAGGTTATTGAAGAAATGTATAGACAAAATTGAAAAAAACTACAAACTAACATGGGGGCTTTTTTTTTTTCTTTTTATGAGGAAAGGTTGTGAGATTCAAATGAAGATTCTCCTACTTAATAATTCATTAATGATCCCAGATAATTCACTCGTAAGGCTTTATTAGAACATCCTGTTGTTGATCATACTATGGGATCTACAATTGATTTACATATTATAACTGTTAATTGGAGTTTTGAGTACCAACATTATTTACTACTATTTTTTTTTTTTTTTGATAAAACAGTTGTGATTGTAGCTGGAGGGAGGTTCTTTTTCTACATAATATAGAATATGTATGCATATATGTATTTATATTGTAACACACATAAGTCAACTTAATTAAGGAAAAGGCAATGATGTACGATAAGGATGAGATCATTAAATTACTACACAAGTTGTTGGTTGATAAATTGTGTATTTTTTTAATTTATTTTTAAACATCTGTATGGATGTAAAGATATACATTTATAATATATATAGAGAGGTCTACATATACAAATTTAGGGAAACGTTATCTTATAAATATAATATTTCATTAGGGTTGGAAGTTGAGTGAATCATATATTTTGAAATGATACGCTCCTCCTTAGACGTTCTTTCTCCTCTACGTATCTACATATTATTATAGGTTCATAAATTCATAGACATAGTTAACGTTTTATCAATTTAACGAGGAAGGATATGAATATATGTACACATTATCCGTAGACCCTGCACGGGAGGAAAGTGCATTGGGACGAACATAAAAACACGCTAATGCACCCACTGTGCGGTGACTATAGCATGAATATAAACAATTCAAAAACACTTTTAGTAAACAACAAACTCAGTAATGCTGTACTGACATACATATATCGGTGCGATATATGTAATTACGAGCAACATCCGTTTGGAAGAAGTGTTCATAAACTACAAACTAGGAACATATTATGAAGTAGCAAGAAGTCCAATGGTTATACTATCACAAGCTGAGTGTTCTCTTTTGGAGTCACATAAGCCACAGCTGATAACTTGGAATCGAGTCGTACTTCAATCACATTAAACTACATTTTCAGACTCGTAGTTTAATGATTCAAACTTAAATATGACTCAAGGGCTGAGACATTCTTAAATGACCCTTAATGAGTTATAATAATAATGGTAAATAATCTTTTTTGAAGGATTGAATTTTAATATTGATGCAAGGCATTTGAATGAATCAGAGACTCCAGGAACTCAGTAGTTCACGACTCCTCGGACTCACTTAAGTCTAATTAAATTCAAATTTGAAGTAAAGAGGCTCACAATTTGGAGTTTGGATTCGTAAAGTTCAGAGCTAAAGACATCACTTAAGAGGTGATGTGCTACTCGAGATCTATTTACTTCTCGTCTCGACCCCTCTAAGTCTGTGGCTTCTTGATCTCATTCCCAATATCAAACTACTCGAGTAAATTTTATTTTTCTAATAATAGTAATAATATTTCATGTTTGTCTTTGAGTCTTGATTTCGCCCCTAAGGTGCTCTTGACCATAATAATTTTTTTAACACAGTTAAAACATGTACTAAACACTTACAATTTCAGATATTATTGCATTAGCTTTATGAAGAATGGAGCACAAATCGTGGATTTACTTCCATTAAAATAGAATCATTTGCAAAAAAAAAAATACAATCTCCCAAAATACATTTGCAAAAATAAATATCCTTGCATTTATTCTGGCCCATATTATTGTGTGTATGTATAAGGCCTGATACGATGTATCTACATACATGCAAGTATGGGGAACGTACAGTCACTAAGAGTAATAACTATTCGCAATAAACTAATCTACTTGCGACTTAATAGTGTGTTTGTTTATGACATGCATTTCTGGTATGTGTAGATTAATGGGAGTGCATAGGTAGTGCTCATAATTCAATTGTTTCGTGTGAGGTATTAATTAAAGTCAATCAATGATTCCAATCTTTGAAAAACATTACGTTTTTTAAATTATTACTGTTACTCACTTACTCATCCCTAGTGATGTCCAAATAATGCATAAAAGCGGAGCTAAAAATGTAGAATAAAGGCCCAAAATGCCAAATAGGCTGTACTTTGGTAAAAAAAAAATGCCATTGAAAGTACAATTTATATTCAAGCGAACCCTTCTGCCACTGAATTATCATCTATCCATCTATCATGTTATCCATTTTCCTGTCCTCCCTTGTTGGTAAGGAGGCCCTTAAAGATGCTGAAGGCTCACTTGCAGTCCATGAATGGCATGAGGGTGCAGCTGAAACTTGCTATAATGTTGGGGTCTTTCTTCAAGCCAGGTACGTTATCCCCAGCGAGCATTAAGCCAATGTTACTCATCTTATAATAGACTGGGTTCTTTTTGGGGATTCCTTTACCTTGGCATCAAACTTGGGAATGGTCAGGCTCTCACAAAACTTTTGAATGAAGGACATGGCCTGGACAAGAGACAGTTTTTTTTTTTTGAGCTAAGTGATGTTTTCTTTCAGGATCTTCAAGTTGGTCTTGATCAAGAGAGGAATTCTCAAAAGTTTCTTGACCTCAGAATGCAAAATATATATATATATAAATACAAATAAAGGTCAAAAATAATCTTATTTAAATCATTTGAACATCACTACTCATAACATATTTTCATAGGTATGATTGATACATGTTCTATCCAAGGTAAATGATGGATTGCTCTATTAAATAAAGAAAAAAAGACACTTGGGATGCTATGAACAGTTGCAACACGTTTTAAACATATATTCCGATTTTTATTAACAGAAGCCAAATTCCGTACTTACATGTACAGAATAAGCTCTTCCACTCAAATAACCAATACATTCATTCCATTTATTTTTATCTCTATGAGATAGTAACTTCCACCATATTCCTTTTATTAACGATCCAGTACATTAGGATACAATGTCATGTAGGTATGTATGCACTCAATAATATATACTTTTAATCTCAAGGTCGACTTGAAGTCAATGTGCAAATACTGCAAAGTACTTAAAGACCATTTATATCATCAAAGGAATTCAGACAAATCAAGGAGCAAAAATTAAATTATTTCTTCGGAGAATGGATTTTGAAAAAAAAAGTTGAGATTCCTTTCGTTTCATAATCATGATATATATATATATATATATGTACACATACATAGGTATTTATCTCAAGGAGTTTTGAAAATGTTAAAGCTGGAGAAGTGTGACGAAGGGTTGGGGAATCGGACTCGCAAATTTTGCTTTTATAAAAACTATTTAGACCTTTGCATATGGCTGGAAAACTAGGGAGCTATATTCAAACTATTTTTAAATATGAATATCTAAATAAAGGAGTGACTTAACTCACATATTTACAATGAGTTTTATACGAAACATATTGACTGCATATATGTACAAGGCGACCAGCCGTTCACTTTTGCCACTACTTTGTTTTTTATTTGTGTCCGGGTAATTTTTTATAAAAGTTGTTTTATAAAAGTTTTTATAAAAAACCCACACACAAGATCAAAAGAATTAACTGTACTAATATTTTAATACTTAAATTGATTCATTTTTTAAATATTAAGTTAACTTTTGATTTCTATTCAAGGGAAAGGATCGAAGTTGACTTTAAAAAGGGTGCCCAAATACATCGATTTCCTCCCCCATTCCCCTTGTCATAGCCTTTCATATTCATAAATCATCGGTCGAAGGTCTGACAAAAATAGGGATCCCCAAATAAGTTTAAATTAAATTAAAAACAAGATTCGGAAATTTATCTTCAGTTTAAAAAGAAGAAAAACTGTAGTTTTGTCAAGCACATTATAATTTTTATGTGCACTGAGAGTACAGGTTTGGGGGAGTGGCTACTTCTACCTACCTCCGTTACTGTTCAAAACTATGTATAGAATATTAAAAAACAATAAGAAACTTTGGATTTTTTTAAAGACAAGCAGTATAATGAGGGGCATATCATAAGAGAGGTTTGAGGGTTTAACACCCCCCCCCCTCTCCTAATTTTTAAAAGAGTCCCTTAAAATATTTACAAAACTTCATCAATAATGAAATTTTAATTTAGAAAAATCTGGTATAGAACATCAAATTTTCACTATATTTTGCAATAAATATCCTTTCCAACATACATAGGTACACAAGTAGTTCAAAGACCATAAATACGTTGATTTTGAAGTACCGTGTTTTGTTATCTAGTTTCATTTCTTGTCTACCCAAGATCCGTTATTTGAATTCTTCTTTCCTCCACAAGAAAACAGTTTTGATATTAGTATATAAATGTATTATGTGTATTATATTGGATGTACATTTATATATATAATATCTTCACTTGGTTAATAGAGTAATAATTATTAGAGACTAGCTAAATAGTATCTCTTTTAGGGAACACTACACCTGGAAAAGTGTTATGATGACACAATTATTATTAACATTTTTGAGGAATTCATAATTTCTCAATAGCAATAATTATGTTATTTGTAAAAGACATGACGTATATGTACTGAGAGATGACATTCCTCTCGGAAAGGAAGGAGAAGAGAGTGCACTCCGTACTTCTCTGAGCAGATTCTTAGGGCTTTTTATATGTACGATGTTTAAGCATATACCTATATTATGTAGTTAGTGTTACGTTTTGAAGCAATATCCTAAAATGGAGTACCCGCATGTGGAGCTATAATACACAATTATAAAAATTCCCCTCATCGAAAGCAACGTGGATATTTATCATTGTCATTTCAGTACCCTCTTTGCCAGAGAGAAGTGAACATGGAAGTGAATGAAGTACGGATTGCTGAAGAAAAGGACTTTGAGAGCCTACGTACCTTTTTAGCTCGTGATGAGGGATGGAATAAAGCTTATGATAAGAAGGACATGAGTGTTTGGACAAGGAGTGATGCCCACGACTCGGCTTTTAAAATGCTACGGGTTCGTATAATGAGATAATCATAACAACATAATGTGTGTAATGGAGGAGGGATCATGGATATAAATAAGTATGGATTAGCATAGGAGCAGTGTATTCTATAGGAGTTTCAAGTAGCTACAAATTTGACATAGTTTTGCCACTACCAGTATAGAGTACATACATTGTATCAAATATGTATTGCCCTAGTTAAACTACAAAATATGAAAGGAATATTATTTATGATTTATGTCAATGGGCGTGATGGCGATGTATTAAAAGTCGTGTCTCATGAAGAATATAACTATAATTAAAGATGATCCATCAATGGAGCAATTCAATTCGACAGTATTCGATCCATTATTTTTGAGCATATGTAGATATTCCCTTATCAAAATATTATGTCTATTTCATGTAAATGTATCTACATACTCACGAGTGTTTTGTGCTCATTGAGTCAAGAGTCAAGATCTAATTGAATTATTTTATCCCCTCCATATATACTCCTTTCAACACCATAAATAGCGATGGAATAATGCAATACCTATGCTACACAAGGAAGTATTAAATACTATTGTTTTGCATTAAATTCAATGGTTAGGGTTTCAACAATGATACAAAATAATCATTGTATTAGCTATGTTGTTTATATTTTATTATTTTTATAAATTAAAGAAAAAAGAAGTTATTTGATATCCTCTAAGTATGTTTAACATGTTAAATTATAACTCTCTTTCTCAAGGTAAAAACTGAGTTTTCAGATGTCCCTGCCTCCACTTTATTTGATGTGATTCAAGATCCAGAATTTCGAAAGACTTGGGATAAATACATGCTGGAGTATAAAAACATTGGCTACTTGGATCCCTCCAATGACATAGGATATTATTCTCGTAAACCCTTTTCATGAGTTCTTTTGACAAGTGCTTACACTTAAGTGTTTTCTCTCTCTGTAGTATCATGTCCCTCACCTATGAAAAATAGGGATTTTGTCATTCAAAGCTCTTGGCTTCAATCTCCTGAGGAATACATAATTATCAATCATTCTGTTTCTCATAAGGAGTATCCAAAGAAGCGTGGATTTATTCGAGGGACTTCCTATTTGACAGGCAAGGATGTCACATAAACAGTTGCATATAATTTACATACCTTTCCTCTCTTTAGGTTTCCTCATTCGGCCCAATGGAAAGGGATGCACTGTAGGATATGTAACGCATTCCAATCCTAAAGGAAAGTTCCCGAATTGGCTCTCCAATAAGCTCTCTACCACCTTGGCACCCAAACTAGTCAAACGTATTCATAAAGCATGTTTAAAATATAACAAATGGAAGGCAGATCATCAGCCAGAATTAAAACCCTGGAAGCATAGTGAGCAAATTGAGGGAAAAAAAATTGATTTGAAAGATGTAAGGATCCCTTTTACCTTTTTTTTTCTAAATCATAAATAAACTAGCTCTCATGATATCATCTATATTTACAGTGTGTGGTTCAAGAGGAGGCTGAGGTGATGGAAGAGACAGAGGAGATATTTGATGAGTCAGCTTTCAATGGATCTGACTCTGATGATTAAATCCCAACTTCTAATTCAAGTTGGGATTCTATGTGTCAACTTTTTTTTCCTTTTTTTTGTATATTTATATAGTATGACTTAATATCCTTTATTTCTGTATGTCTGTATCTACATATTATATCCCCTAGGGATTCTTATAATTTCTGTCAAGATAAGGCTTGATTGTTCCTGATTTCTACAAATCTAATGAGATTAGTAATAGATACCCATGTATTTATTTATAAATGGGGAAGTCTCAAGGATACTTTATTGCCATTGTTTTTTATACATTTATTAAAATAGATTTGATTTATTAATGCATATACATGTATATTTATGTATTATGGTTTTGAGGAATTATAAAATGGCCGAGTACCTATGTCGGATGGAATCAATGTATTTTCTTAATGGATTTAAAACTTTTCATTGACTCGATAAATCCTATAAATTTTATCGAAGGTATTAGATTTGGGTTGCAAGAAGGATCCATTGGTAGTTCGGTATGCCTGTACAAAGACTACTACTTTTGTAGTCCTTGATCTGTACCATAAATTCAGCTGTGGAAAGGAGTAATCACGTCGAGCTTTTTTGGCCACTCGCAACCTCGACTGACAAAAGGGAAAGGAAAAATTTGGAAAAACATATGGTAGCTACCCTTCTGTATTTTCCTTGTTGCCAACTCGTTAATATTTAGCATAATTTATTATTTAGATATACTAAATATTTATAAATTCTACCAATCACAAATCAATCATTAATACTTGTATATCAAAAATTCAAAAAAAGGGCGCGCAATTTAATATATTTTTTATATATCAAAATCATAAATAATAATAATACCCTTTACGAGTTCATAGAACGTAGAGTCAGCTGCTTTAAATCAAAAGAGTCAAATGATGAAAATCAGCTGAAGGGAGAATACAGTGTGTTTTTGTTTATCCCAAAAAGCTCGTCGTGAATACGACGAGCTTTTTTGTGCACTCATGACGAGCTTTTTGGGATAAACAAAAATACACTGTATTCTCCCTTCAGCTGAATTTCATCATTTGACTTTTTGATTTAAAGCAGCTGGGTTTACGTGTTATGAACTCAAAAAGGGTATTATTATTATTTATGATTTTGATATATAAAAAATATATTAAATTGCGCGCCCTTTTTTTGAATTTTTCATATACAAATATTAACGATTGATTTGTATATTGATGGAATCTATAAATGTTTAGTATATCAAAATTATAACTCTGCCCAATATTAAAAAGATGGCAACAAGGAAAACACAGAAGGGTAGCTACCAGTTGTTTTTCCAAATTTTTCCTTTACCTTTTGTGAATCGAGGTTGCGAGTGTACAAAAAAGCTTGACGTGAAGTAGATTAGATTATTGCAAATAGTTATTACTCTTAGTAATTGTACGTCCCCCATACTTGTATGTATGTGGATACATATATGTATTAGGCCTTATACAATACAAAAATTACAATATTTTTGTAATTGAAAGTTGTTATAAAATTTTGTAAAAGCTGCAAAGAAAGTTCCAAAAGTTAATGTTTATTTATTATTTTTAATAAAATTGTAATGACAAATAGTAATTCCCGCAATAATTTCTACGGGAAGTTCTTCTATCTATAACTATTTATATTTTTGAGCATGCCGAAGGACCGTTCAACATTAACCCTTTCCAACCCAGAGGGCATTTGTGTCCCATAAATTCAAAATGCGCTGATGCACTCCATTGTTCACTGATTTTTGTTTTCTTTTTTTTTGTTTTACGGCTAAGATGTAAAGCTATTATTTATATTTCATAGTTAGTCATAAAAAATTTGATTTGAATGTTTTTCAAGGTACTGAACATTATGATTTTTACACATGCAAAAAAACATGTTTAAACCAAAATAACTTTTTCATTTTTAGTTCTAACGCATATATTCGAAATATTTTTCTAGTTTAAGTTCTTCAAGACACAGGTGCTCCTCTGGGTGTGAAGGGAGTTTTTTTTTAATTAAAAATCAACAGAAATTACTTCATAAAATATCACCTGTAAAATGTACATAACATATGATATATATTCTTTATTTATCAATTTTTTTTGTCAAGTAGAATATAAGAATAAATTTACATAAAGATATAATACAGATAAAATAAATACGAAAAAAGTACTCATAAACTGTGTATTTTTAAGGATGAAAAATTCCCCTCACACACAAAGGGACACCAGTGTCCCATATTTTTTGTGAGAAACGGGTTGAGTTACAATTTTTTATAAAACTTAATTAGGTTAGTATGGTCATTTTGATCTCATAAAACATAACTTCCAGTTAAAAATACCTTCTGACACCTTAACATTTTTAGTTTCAAAATTTACAATTAGTAATATCCTCATTGCAGATATTTGAAGAAGCCATCTCAATCTTCATTGTTATATGACAAAACTTATTCAAAATGAAAAATCCAGATTTCTTGACTAAACGGATTCCAATTTAAGTTTCACTTTTTTACCTTTTCTGCAGGGAATCATTTGAATTTTCATAATTATTTACTGGTTAATGGTGCTTATAAAGTTATAAGTAGGGATGCCAGTTTGTTGAGGTGAATGAGAATGCCTGCAATTACTATTTGGTACCTCTGCATTTTATCCGCTGATTGTTATTTGATAATATTAAATAATGTTACATAATTGATAGAAACTGAAAGGATTGAAGTGAGTTTGAATAATCAGATATCCAAGAAAAAAAGGTACATGATTTCTTACTAATATGAAATTAAACTATTTATAATTGTAGCAAGTTCTTGTCTCAACGATTAAGAGAAAACTGAATTCAAATTGATTTTATACATGTAGTGCTGCCAACTGATATAATAACTATAAAAATTTGTTTTGCAGTATTCAGTTACACACAGAACCTCCAACATATTCTATAATATATTATTTAGCTATATCTCTGTGACTCACTTAATTAATCCTCAAATATTTTCAAAAGTTAAGTACTCGGATTGGTTGTTAACATTTCTGAATAGAGGTAGTCATTCAATATCTCTACTGAATATCTCCCTTGATCCAGCTGTGAAGTGTTCATGGAACAATTGATATAACATTAATCGACGTTCAAAACGCTGATAAGGAAAAGAGAGGGGAAAAATCAACAGCTGAAAACAAAATAGTCTAAATTTATATGTACGGAAAACCAGAGGTAGTTACATCACTCTTTGCTTTTGCCTCCATTATAGGGAGGAGGCTTGAGTTAGATACAACAAAATTTAGCACATCTGTCTGTTTCCATTAAATTAAATTTATGTACATACTATACTATTGGGTAGTTTTCCGTTAAATGTTCCTACTGTACCCGTAGCAATAACTGCAACACTTGTTGAGGAGTGCATTGTAATAATTACATCAAGTGATGGATGGGAAAAGAAGCAAGAGTTATTTAAATTATATAAGTTACAGCGAAAAAATGGATTGTAATTTTACGAAAATATTGTTCCTCCAAAAAATTAAATTGACCCCTCAAAATCAGTTTTCATCAAATATCCCAAAGAAAAATCTCAGATTTTAGGGATCAAAAATTATCACTATATTATTCAATTGTGGTATTAATTTCATGGTTATTGCTGTTTTAATCGTCGAAAAACAGGGCCTACTCCAACTGTCCTTGGTCTTCCCTATACCACTATCAGGAAAAATACCGGGAAATTTGAATTTAATTTTGGGGATTATGATAAGGAAAAATATTTTTGCTTTCTATGTATTTAGGCACAACTGTCAGTCACATCTGTGCCAAATTACACGTCAAAATGTTCATTAGAGTTTGAGAAAGCTAAAATCAAATCATGTTTTAAAATGTCTGAAAGAGGATGACTAAAATGCAATTTAGAGAAATGTTGATGAGCCCAAAAAAGTTTAAATGAATATTCCAGACAGTATTCCGTTTAAATTTTGAGAATCCATGGTTTATTTCCTGAGATACACAACCTTTTACTCATGAAGCCGACTATCCGATTTTAAATTTTAATGGCATATCCACACACAGCAACTTATTTTGTAATTATTGACTTAATAAAAATTTTGTAACTGTTTTTAAAATTGGAAAAAAAACGTTGGCACATGTTGTACATTGCATCGGGTGGGATGAAATGAATTTTGATGATTAAATAAAGAGTTATTGATCCCCCATATACAAGGAACAGCTCTTAATTATTATTTTTAACTCTGCAGTCCTCATAAACATTGTCATTTCCTGATTCATGTTCATGCAGCATTCTAATAAAATATTATAATTCCCAAGCATAATGCATTTAGGTAATTAAAAATAAGATCAGCGAGTAGATAGAATGATGTTTGTCTTGCTTTGTAATATTAACGATATTATTCTCTGCTACTGTTATTTTGGGAGTGCATGAGTATACGACTGTAAATAATTGTTTTAGTGCTCATGACATGACTCAAACACTAAACTTGTAGTTTCTAAGTGTAATTCATATTATTATTTGCCTTATTCTCGTGTCGATTATACATGTATTCACTGATCAGATTCTCTGAATACATATTATTCAGAGTAAATACTTAACAATCATTTAATTTTGTAGAATTATGATTTGTTTCGAATCCTTATAATCACGATAAACACGTGAATTTGAAATAATAATGCCTAATTATTGAATGAAAAGCAAATATAATTATGCAAATTTAAAGCCATAACCAGGCTTTGTTGAGACCTCCAATCTATTTAAGCATGTCTTGTACAACATCATAAATTATGATTCATAACAATATCTTATTGAATAGAATAGAATGAGGAGTAAATAATAAATAAAATATACTTTAAATGCTTTAAGGCACTATGTATTACAAAAATGCAGAAGGAATTCCTCCAGAACGCGTCACGCGCGCTCATTTTTACCTTGATAGCTGATAAAAACACCTGTGGCCTGCTCAAGACTATGACGTAGAATGATCAGAAGACAAAAGTCCGAACAAACTGAGGAGGAGGATGCCTATGAAGTTCTTTTCGAATCCAATCTCATCAAATATGCCACTGGGCTCGTTTCTGTGGCATTTATCCTCTGGATTGTTGCTATTAGCACAAACTACTGGGTTATCGTCGTAGGAGGTCCTGCTGGAGTTCCTCTCAACGGTTCGTTGAGTGGAAGAACCTTTCTTTGGAGTCATTCTGGTCTTTGGAAACGCTGTGATTACTTCGACCCTCCAGAATGGAACATTTGTTTGTCACACTCGTACGAGGATCACCATTTTGTACAATTGGAGTTGTCCATCATTGTCATCGTCTTTGTACTCGTTCTACTAAGCGCGGGTTTTAGCTTCTATGCTGTTAATTATCTCAGATACACTTATAAACGTGTGGCTGGCTCCTTACACTTAATGACAGCCCTTATGCTCATTGTTCTTATCCAGCTCATTCGCACACAATCTCATTTAAAGAATCATCATGAAATATCATTGAATGAAAGCCCCATTCTACCACACTCCAAGATATTTTATGGCTACTCATTCCTTATTACATGCACAGTCTTTTGTTTCTACATTATAACGGGACTTGCTTTTTTCTTTAGTTCAAAGAAGCGAGAAAACTTTGATTTTGATGGGGCCTGTATTATTAAATAATGGGATTTGCTGTTTTGTTAATTTCTTGTTGTATTCCTGATGACTCTCTTTTTTTATCTTATTTTTTGCATAAAGAAGAGTGACTAATTTATTTTTTTACTAATTAATAGAATAGTTAATAATAATAATAATAATATATATTTTTCTATATATAAAGATAATTAATTAAATAAAATATAAGCTTACCCCCCAAAAAAAAACATCTCAAAATTCATTGGAAAAGAATTAATCAACAATAGTTTAATGGGTATGTAAATGTTAATAACAGGTAAAATGTAAAATTTGAATGTCAACTGGACACTACCAAGAGTGTATGTAATACTTGAGAGTAAATTGTAATTGATTTTTTAGAGGGCCTCCAACATGGAAGAGACATGTCAATAGCTATGACATAACTAACATACTTATGCACAATAATATAAATAATACTGGGTAACAGTTTTTTTAAGTATTTTCTTTGTAGGTATCTCTTCTTGGAAGAGGGGATGAGGATTGTTTTAGCAGGTGGATTGTTACGATTAATATTTTATTTTGTCCACTCATCCTTTGATCAGATGGGTAGATGATGGGAGATAATTTGATTGATTTTTGTTATGATATATTTTAATTTATTGGAGTTTTTGGAGATTTATCTACGCGTCTCTTCATTGATATTCACTTCACTTTCAGCCCCAACGCCGGGCTCTCTGAGCTGAAAGCCTTTACGTCTCGCATGGATGGACTCTGATATGGCTTCTAAATTCCTAAGAGAGGCAGCATAGGACTCTTTAGCACTCGAAACCTTTTTTTGAAGGCTTTGCATTTTTTCTTTTTGTTGTGCCAATTCTTCGTCCAACTTATCCTTCCGTTGAAAATACGGCTTTGACTTTTGGATAAACTTACTCAAGGATTTCTCCAGGGATTGAACAGTAGATTCTGCTTGAGTAAATATGGCAGCTTTGGCTAAATGTTCCGCACGACTCTGTGTTTTGAGACATTCAGCCTCCACAACTTTAATAGTAGCGTTATTAAGCATAGCCTGCCAGGCTTCATCGAATTTCCATTCAGCCGATTTAGAGACGAACCTTTGTTCAGCAAGAGCAATCGTTTCCTTGGCAGCAGAATGGATCCCTGCAGCTCTTTGATAGTTTGTGACAGCCGTATGACAGTCTTTTTGTGCTTTCTGTGCCACTTCAAGGGCAGCATAATAAGGCCTTGCTTTTTCTATGGTTGAAGAACCGAGTTTAGAGGAAAGAGCTTGAAGTGAGGCACTAGACTCTGACAAGAGTCGACTAAAAGCACAGTTTCCCTCGTCTAATTGACTCTCCAAAGCATTGATTAGGTTTGTGCACTCGTTGAGTTTTTCTAGTTCTTCTTGAATTCGAGGATCCAGGCCCTCTTCATCTTCCAGAACTTCCTCACTCCTACAACAACTCATTTTCTCACTCCTTTGATATGTTAAAAACAACCAAGAAACTAGATTAAGTTATTTTTAAATTGTGACACAGTCCTGTTGTATTTTTAGTTCCCTCCCCCCCCCCCCTTTATTTTCCTCGTTAGTTCACGCATACACAGGTACAAAATGTTGAAATTAGTGGCTATTCCAGCTCCTCACAAGCAACACAGGTCATCATCATCATCATTCCACAATAATGTCTCCATACTTTGTTATATAATTTCATTGCTATTTGCAATCTCTATTCTAAAATAATGAAATGAATTATGTATTATTAAAAATTCCAGCCTTGAAACTAATGTATTTATATTAATTATTATTATTATTATTGAAGGAGTCGATTACATAAATTATAATATTTATAGTACATAGTATTCCTACTATTACAGTTAAATGAAAGTGTGGCCTTTGTATAATTGCCCCGGAATGTCAATGTGATCTACTCGAATCAAAATCTACGTATTTTTACGCCAGTGCATATATATTGATTTGAGCAATGGCTCCTTGGTTGTATACTTATTTTTCTTATTCTATTAAATAGGACGTACGAAATACAATGTAATTACACTCATTGCCTTTCGTATTATTTATAGCGTAGGCATAAAATGCAATGTCATATCATAAAATGTTCACACTACTTTCATGTGACACTTCATTTTACGGAAGAATCATGGAATGAAAAGTGATGCAACCTTGAAAGGAAAAGAAGTACCAGCTGAAATGTTTTCTTTGCATTATTTATATGCAAGTGTTCGATATGACATGAATGCATGATTGCATAATTGAGAAGCTAATTAAATACTTTGCTATCTCCCCACTAGTGACAGTTTGGACTGGTCATTCAGATGGAAAGTTTTTGAAAATATGAGGTGAAAAAGGATTTCAGTTGGTAGACCTGAGTGGAGCAAAGGGCTCGTTTGTTGACGTGTGTTAAAAGTCTGGTGAGAGAAAAAGTGTTTTGTATCGGTTCCTTTTATAAGATACATAGTTAGTTTTTTCCAATAAATAGTAAATATGAAGTCCCTATATTTATCCGTGCTCCTCCTTCTTGTGGCTAAAGAGTCCTCTGCCTACTACATTACGGTAAGGAGCGGTCCATTTTGAGCTCACAAGTTACTTACATTTATATTTTATAGGTGGATGCACATGCCGAAGAATGTTTCTTCGATCGGGTCAAATCAGGTACGAAGATGGGCCTCATGTTCGAAGTAGCAGAGGGAGGCTTTTTAGACATTGATGTACGCATTGAGGGACCTGATGGAAAGGTTTTTTATAAGGGCGAGCAGGAGTCCAATGGGAAATATACGTTTGCAGCCCATATGGACGGAATGTACAAATATTGCTTCTCGAATCAAATGTCCACCATGACGCCTAAAATTGTCATGTTTACAATGGATATTGGAGAGGCCCCTGGGGATGAGGCAGCCTCCTCTGAGGGCGGAGAAGCCTCTCATAACAAATTGGAGAATATGATTAAGGAACTGAGCACAGCTCTCTCTGGTACATTCCTTCTTATCCTTCTCTAGCCTAAATATAATATATTCCATTTAACGCAACTCTTGTTATTTTCAGGGGTGAAGCATGAGCAGGAATATATGCTTCTCCGTGATCGCATTCATCGCAATATTAATGATAATACAAACTCTCGTGTCGTTATGTGGTCTTTCTTCGAAGCCCTTGTATTAGTTGCCATGACTCTGGGACAAGTTTACTATCTCAGAAGGTTTTTCGAAGTGCGACGTGTTATTTAAAAACCCACTTTTCGTCGAGTTTATATTTTTCTTCTTTGTTAATTATGTTTCTTTTGAAAGACTTTTTATACTTATATAATATAGAAAACACCATGTTCACTGAGTGGTTCCTTTCAAATAGAAATAAAAGTATTAATTCAGATAAAATTTCCTGAATTTTTAACGCTTTTGTGAAATGTATTTATTTTTTTTAAAAATTGTTGTAAGGAAGTTGGTTCTTGAATAAACATTCACATTGTGATGAGTAAAAAAATAATAATTTGCATTATCTCTTATAAATAACCAATCGTAACATATTCTATCTTTATTTCTTAAGGGTCGTTGTTATTCTACTTTTTGAATGTATATAGTTAATGTATACAGCCTGTCGTTAATATTCATTTTAGATCTCATACGAGCTTGACACAGGTGTATGAATTTAATTGATGTTCATCTGTTACTCTAAACAAAGTTAATAATGTATCCCTTTACAATGACATGTTATCATAATTCATACCAATCTAACAATGAGGATTTACGAAATTCTTATAATTGTCGTTTATGGATCTATTAAGGCCTTTAAACAATTCATTTGTTTAAGAGTAGAGGAGACTCGACACAAAAAAGTGAATGGATCTTCTTACTTGAACTTCAATTACAAGACTATCTGAGACTAAATTTGAACTGGTGCACTATCTGGGTACTCGATGTTATTTTGGTTCAATATTCTAGTCCAGAGTCGAAAATGATTTCAGAGAATGCCTCTTTTTTTTAGATTTCTATCCATGTTAAAGCTAGAATAACTAAGCTAAGGATATTATAGGGGTGGAAATTCTGGAAAGGGCATCTCCCTCTTGGAATAATTTGAATCCCAATTATAACAATAAATAACAATCCAAGACTCAATTTTATTTTATATAATAATATTCCTCCTGATTACGGATTAATATAATCAATTTGCAACTTTTGTATTCATTTTTATTTCGTTTAAGGCACATGGTTTCTCACTGGTAGTAGTTTTTCAAAACAAAACAAAAATTGAAAATCAGTATATCAGAAGTTTGAGACTTGATTGACCTGTATTTAAAAAGAGAATGAGCTAAATAAGAAATCATTCTCGCAGATTTAAAGATCGATCTACATAGGTATATGAATGGTAATTGCCCATTATCAGATACTTAGTAACTATTAGATTTATCCTTCTGAAATCATTTATTCATATCCTTATTTATTTTTTTCTGACTATTTCATTGGTTCATCCATCCAACCCTGGTTAAAACACTTGAAGTTATAGAACCGTAGTGTATAAGAATGTTATAAATTCTACTTTATCTTTTGTGAAAGATATTGCTATAAGGCTATAACTTAAAAGTAGGTAGGCATATAATAATTTAATAGAGATCAAAAGTATTCTGAAAGTCCAACTTTTAAGATGTTCCCATATTTTAAATTGGATAGTTTAAAATAGAAAAATATAATGTTGATTTTTTTCAAAATAGTATTTTAAATTTATGATAGGTAAGAAGCAAAAATTAAGATTTTTTTAACACAGAATGCTTGACCAGGTCGTTGAATGAATATAATAGTATGTATTGAATTTAATTTCTAAATTTTACTTTTTCCCCTCAGCTCATATATATATATATATTATAGTCACTAAACTAGATTTAAAAAATGCTCAAGTAAACGATTAAAGGCAACAAAGGCAAAAAAAAATAACTTGTAATATGTTTGTTGAAATTAACCTGTTGGTTTTTATGTATTGATGGTTTGGTATGACTGAATTCGGATATTTAGGATAAAAATAACATGATTTGAAGGAAACCTCCGCTGTTCAATACACCAAAGGATTCTTAATTCAATTTTAATAATAATTAATTAATATTGTTTTCTGAATGCAAATATGTATGTAATAGCAAGCTATATCAAAGTGAAATGTAGTGTAGACTATAATTTCAGGCGAGAAATCTTTTTCCTCACCTGAGTTAGAACGTATGTTGCTCTGATTGGAAGTTCTAGAAGATTGCTCAGCATATTTTTAAACATGATAATTTTCTGATCCGTATTTACTTCTAAGTAGGTTTTGGAGTAGATAGGAGGAGACATATATATATTTTTTAAAGCAATGGTACTATATACTTTGATATACGTGATTCTTCTACTTTTGGGAGAATCTTTAAGTGAAGAAAAGCTTGATGTTCATGAAGTAGATGGATCTGGATATACAGTGGTAAAGGAAGATACAGAGCGTTTACAAAAAACTATTTATACATCCATGTACGAAATGTCCAAGTTTTTTGAGAGAGAAAAACAATATATTGAGGATATTCGAAGTGTCATCGATAAAAAATTGGTTGACATGGAGACTCAAGGAAGTTTGGGTGCGTATCTCGCATCCTATGAAGACATCCTGGGTCTTCAAGATGATAGTGATGAAGAATTTTTGAACAATCCACTGAATATATATAATTTGATTCGCCATGTTGCAGTTGGTTGGAACGTGGTGGAGTCATCTATTCAGCGTTATAAGGAAAAGCATCCAGGACAATTACCAAAAAGGGTTCGAAAACTATTTTCCAGATCTAAGAGAGAGCATTTACCAGGTGCAGAGGATCTTGATGGTGCATCTACGGCTCTTGTTAGACTTCATGAATACTATAATTTCAATATTACTTCTTTTGTTGAGGAAGGAGTCATTGAGACGAAAGATGGGCAACGCTTTGAAACAACGGGTGAATTGAGTATTTGGGACATATTTAAAATTGGAGTCAAGGGGACGAATATGATGATATTAGGATCTGGAATTGAGATCATGAGTCATGGTCTAGCTAAAGCAAAGCGGGAGGGACTAGTTAGTACTCCCCCATTTGTGGAGTCACATGATTTTAAAACTCTTAAGAATATTGTTAAAACAGCTAAGACGGTTCATGATCAAAAATTGGATCGTTGGGGACCACTAACATCTACCCATAGTACGAATTATGTACCTTATGACAAAAGATTGTCAAAAAAGAAGAAATTCAATAAGGTGATTAGTGAGAACGTGATCCTCAATAATCCATCCATTATTGACACCATTCAGGAGACGAAACAATACAGAAAATTGTGTAACGGGGATGAGCTTCGATCTCCTAACGTATTGAAGGATTTAACGTGTCGTTATGAGCACAGAGGCTTGCCTTACTACCGTTATGGCCCTCACAAATTAGAAACAGTTAGTCTTCGACCTCACATTGTTCAAATCCATGATTTCATAAGTGATGAAATAATAAAAGAATTTATCGACTCGGCTTCGCCAAACTTAAAAAGATCTGCTATGAGGGGCTATAAAAATGGAACAAATGCAGTTGATGATCGGCGCGTAAGTGAGCAATCATGGATAAATGAAGAGGTTCCAGCCGCAAGAAAGTTGACGAATAAAATCAACGACTACCTCAACTTACTCGTAGACTCTACAATTCATTCTGAGCTCTACCAAGTAGCCAATTATGGAACAGCTGGGCATTACTCTTCCCATTATGATCAAGTACTCATGGGAGCATCCCCATTGGACCTGGAAAGAAGGAATTTGTTCAACATTCAAACAGGGGATCGGATGGCGACCATAATGGGATACCTCACCGATGTTGAGGCAGGAGGGTATACGGTTTTCCCAATGATAGGAACCTATGTCAAGCCTAAAAAGGGATCCATCGTCCTTTGGTGGAACATGGACGATGCAGGAGGTTACGATATATTGATGAGACACGGGGGCTGTCCCGTACTCATTGGGTCGAAGTGGATAACCAATAAATGGGTTCGAATCAATTCCCAAATGTTTAAAAGGCCTTGTCCCAAATATACGGGGAAACAGATCCGGCAGTTTAGGAACAATCCCAATTTCCAAAGAGGGGGTTGGATATCTGACCCTTAAATAAATGAACTGTGGCCGGAGAAGCACGGATTTTCTTATTTCGAATAATAATGATTTTAACTATTATTATTATTATTATTATTATTTTCTCTCTGTGTAATTAAAATTGTGATACAAAAATAGAGTTTTCTGGGTTGTATGTTAAACATAATAAGTAGTAATAATATAATAAATCATTTAGACTCATATATAAATAATAATAATGTAATCAATTTATCATCCTTTGCACTATCAATTAAAGGCCCCCTTCAATCTAACTGTCTACTCAATAGAGTAGCTCCATGAAAAAAGAAGTATAATAGCTGTAGTAGTAGTAATAATAGTATTGTCAAACCAGGGAAAATCGTTTAAAAAATATTACACACATTGAATGTACTCTCCACCACCTTGTGTACATCTAATTTCTTTTTCTTTTCTTTTCTTTTCTTTGCTACAACATTCAAAGGGAGCACTTTTGTCATTCTATGCATGTACAGTACGTAACGGTGTCCATTTTTATGGCATATAAAGAGTGAATTAATTGAATGTACGAGTATCATCCAATGTAGTAACATACATTAACAAAAAATAATAATAATTACTAAAATAAAATGGGCCAGTGTAACAAAAAAGAAAGAAAAAAAGAAAAAAAAAGAAAATTAAATAGTAATTCACATCTATGAACATCGATCGATTGTGTATGATATAAATAATAATAAGTGCAGCACTTTTGGTATTAATTTTTTTGCAGACAAAATCATATAATTTTTTCTTCCAAATAATAAATATTGCAAATACTTCTTTTTCTCATTTTCTTGTAGCTCGTTTGGGTCGTCCGTTTGTGGAAGCCTGGGGAAACGGCATTAAAGAAGGAAGATGAGTTATTATGTGCTATGATTCAATGACCATGGTCTATTAGAAATTAATTACATACCTGCGTTACAGCAGTTGCTGGAGGAACATCATTTTGAACGTCCTTTACAGTATCGTCGGTCGTTACTGAGGCCACTTCAGAGCTCAGAGTGGGCTTTTTAGGTACTGCAAGAAATATATTTGAATTAGAATTAAGGTAATTTTGAGGGGGGGGGGATTCCCTATTACCAGATGCGGAGGTATCTTCGTCGTCCAATGAGTCATCGCCTTCTTCGGAGCCATTTTGAGCCCTCTTTCGTTTTGTGCGGTTAGAGACGACGACAGACCCATTTGTGGCATCGTTAAACACTGGAGGAAGAGGTGGAGGAAGAGGAGGTGAAGAATCATCTTTATCTGCGACTGTTGATGTTTCTTCTTCGGCTTCTTCCTTATCGGCCGAGGACATGACAACGGTTATTACTTCTCCTGACTTGGACTTTTTAGAGGATGGAATACTGACAGGAATTTCATTATAAAGCAAATTGATGCCGGATTTCTTGTTCCCTTTGATTTGCATAGACGCAGGTAAATAGTTTTGTGAATTAACCCAAAGAGGATTTTCATGAGGCTTGAAGTACATGAGGGGAACATTGGGCTCCGTGGGAAATTCTTTAAGCTCGTAAGATGTTGTTTTAGTTACTAATACACTTAAAGCTAAATCACATAAAGCCCACATTTTCTGAAAATATATTATTAGGACCATTGAATCTGTATATTTTCAACTATCATAAACGCATACTTACAAAATTGACAGATTCTTCATCTGGTTGAAGAGAGTCCTTGTGTTGCTTCACTCCTTCAATTAGAGCTTTGAAAAACCCGAATGAATAACTTTCACTTTTAATAAGTGGCTCTAAAATGAACCATAAAGCTTTTTGAATCTCTTTTAGGGTCTCCACATCTTCATGGTTTTCATACTTCACCCAATGGGTTAGGACGGGAATTGAAAAAATAATCGTAAAATCTGGCATTACTTTGGGAAGAAGAGCTGCGTTCTTTTCACCGACGTTTCCAGCTATAAGATTAACCTTAATATATTCTCTTCTACGAGAGATATCAGAGCTTAAATAATTCTTGGCCATTCCACGTATTCGAGAATCTGAATCGAGACCAGCTAGAGCGTAAAGCCCCATAAAGTCCAAAGGTAAGCATTTATGAGGTATCCCTCGGCCTAATCCCTATTCAAAACAACAAACAAAAAATACAACATTTCAAAATCTGAAGCATGAACACATAAACTGAATATGAGTCAGCACTGCACTGCACTGGAATTTGTATATTTACCTTGTGAAGTTTTATCAAAAATTTCTCACGAACTTGAGGAACTTCATCAACCATAAGTTTGGATAAATTATAAAATTGTTCTAGGGAGTATTCATCACCAACTCCCTTTTGTTCACAAATTTTTAACATGGCACAGCCGGCAGAGAGACGAAGCCACGCTCTTTCTGCTGGAGCAGGAGCACACCTCTCCAATAAATCACCTTTATTCTCAATTACGGCATTAAGCATTCTAAATGTCTTTTGGGCGGATATTGCGTCATTTTTTAGGCCTAGGAGCCATCTTGCCATCATTTTCATTCCTTCTATTTTACAAATGGTTTCCATGGGCAGTTTATCATCAGGAATCCATTCTTCAGTTCCACTTCGCGGCTATAAAAATGAGTAAATGAAGAAATTAATTAAAACTAACTATTCATACTATATATTGTGTACAGTACCTCGGTGTTATCCTTCATTAAAAGTTTTTTAACAATTTCCCGTGACACCAAGTTTTTAATCTGTATTGGATATAATTGAGGCAAGTGGAATGCAATGTGTCCTAGGGCAACAATTGCAGTTCTATAACTTAATCCTTTTTCGGGATTAAGATTTTCTTTAATAATGTCTAAAATTTCAGTGAATACAACGTCCTGAAAATAATTAAAAAGTGAACATATTTGAAATATAGGGATATCAAAAATGTAGGTCCACGTACCTGAGTAGTAAATAAATTCATATAAAGGCATTTCACAGCTTGTTTGGCTTCTTTGGGGGTTCCTTTTCGAATAAATTCTTTACAAATTTGAGTTATAGAGCCTTCCAATTCAGGAAGGTATTCGACAATGGGTTTATGTTTTCCAATAAATGTAAAAATAGCTAGAACCATGGGACCAACATGGTCCGACTCGATTTTCAGATAATTGATTAATTTCAGTATTAGATCATGATGACTGAAATGTGAAGGGAATACAAAAGAAAGGACGAACAATAACTTAAGTCCTCGCTCAGCAGCAAAGTTAGAGTCTAATTCAAGCTCTTGAAGAATAGGACCATTTTCCAATGCCTGTAAAAAAATAAAGTTAAAGTATGTTAAAGAGTAAATCCAAACAATAAGCAACAAAGAATGTACTCGTCGCGTTCTACAGCATAAAATTCTAAAAAAAGAATATATAAAAAAAAGAATTTACCTCCTTCACATATTGAATAAGATGTTTAATAGAGTCCATGTCGATCATCAACGATGATATCCTTTCCAAGAGTTGTTTAATAGTCCCATGATACAAATTACTTTTCACTGGTGACCCAAGTTTTTTCAAAACTAGGTTAACATTATCTAGACAATCAGAACATGAAACATCCTGGTCTAGTATCTTCTCAAATAGAGACAACATTGTCTCATCTGAGAGTAGATGCTGTGATAATTTTTTAATGAACTCTTGGGCTTTGAGAGGCTCTGGTAAATATCGAGATATCACTATAACTCTGTGAGCAAGGTCGCGAGATCTTTTTTCAGATGAAGGAAGTCTATGAAATGAAATGAACTCCTGCATTCCTTTTCTCACGTTCATTTGATGTTTTTGAATTTCGATGAAGGCTTTGGAAGCATTTTCATCGATGGTACTGAATAAAAGAAAAAGTTTTTTCATACGATCATCTGGGGATGAAGTAAAAGGAACCAAACGAGTATTGACGAGCCTCTCCACCAATAATCTATCCTCAATTCCAGGCATATAATAACCTTGGGAAATATATGGGAGACTGCGATATACGTACCTAATATATATATGAAAGTGTTTAACTCTTACCATGAAGGATTTTATTCTTGATCCAAGACACTGCTTTTTTGGTCGCACTAAGAATTTGTTGAGGCTGCATTATGTGCCGGTTGTAAATGAAAGCGAGTCCGTTCACAGCTTCCTTCCGGATCTTAAACTTTTTATCCATTGTTCTTTCTTTAACAAAATTTAATAAATCCTCACTGTCCGCAACGACAGAGAAATTTCGTTTGGCAGCATTCACTATGGCAGTAACAACTTCAAAGCGAACGGCCTCATTTGGGTCATGCTGGCGATTCTTTAAGACTTCAATAATATCCTCATGCAATTCCTCATGATTGAGAAGGAAATGCATGGTATGCTGAACACACTTTATCCGTATAGAGAGAGACACATCATTAAAACGTCCAAGGAAAGCTTTCCACAATTGCGGACTTGTATATGAGAGTCGTGAGGAAGGCTCTGAAAATATTCTTGCCAGAAGGGAAACGGATCCCATTCGTTCACTCTCTTCAGTTGATTTCAATTTGAATTCAAGTTGAGGAAGAACGGAAATCAAGATGACCGGACATATGATGTTGAGCTCATATATTAAATCATAGATGCGATTACTCAGACTCGTTTTCGTTTCCACTTTTCCAAGAAAGAGTGCACATTTAAAGTACTGAAAATATAAGAAATGAGGATAAATTGAGTAGAATACAGTGGAATAATCCTCCTTGTATTTATGTCCAAACCTGCTGAATGTATGTTTCCAAAGTTACATTGGTCTTAACAATGAGGCTTCTAGCTAATTCGTACGCGTTTTTGCGTTGAGTTTTATAGGGATCGATAATATTTTTAAGAATAATATCAAGTAACTCGTTGGGCACTATATCCGCATCAGTAATTAGAGGAACAAGGACGTCTAACATGCAATTCTTGACCTTACCACTATGTTCGTCGCTAAAAGAAACAATAACAAAATAAGTGGGTAAACGGAAAAGAGGATGCTTTAGTTACTTGATAATCCTAAAAAATAGACTGAATAAAGAGCAGAGGATCTCTGAGGACTCTTCTAAATCAAAGCACATGGTAAAAGACTTGACATAGCCCAAATTTTCGAGTAGGTAAAAGTAGCGTTTGAATGCGGGATTTTTGGGGTCTTTGATTCCGGCGAGTTGCTTGATGAGAAAAGAGAAAATGGACTTAATTTGGTATGGATCCTTGTAGGGAGCCTCTGGAGCAAACATTCGTAGAATGTCCGCGATGCAACAAGCGATGAGGAGCTGCACATCCTTGGACTCGTGATTCAGAAAACACTCATCCACGATGTGATTCGCCAGGGGAACAAACTCCATATAAGTGTTTTCATCTTCTGCTTGAGAGTAATTTTGGAATTTATTGACGAGATTCTTAAGGCGGCGTATCAACTCATCGGACCCAAGATCATCCGTAACCTGACAACGTTGGAAAGGCGTTAGGGCACAAAGGGCTCACGAAAAGTAACTTACCTCACGACAACCAGGAGGATAAACAATGGTAATGACATCTTTATGATTAGTGGACATTTTCTCTATTTACTTCATGAATCCATTTATTTTATTCCAATGGCA